>JAJOOH010009294.1:0-20661 GCA_029582605.1 Solanum gracilifrons
AATTAAGTTAATAGTAAAATAATAATTATGAGGAAATAATATTACATCTTACAAATATGTAAAGATTAAATAGTTATAACTTTAATTAATTTCAAAATTCTAGATATTAGGATAAATTAACAGTGACAAAAATAGTAACAATTTTTTTCAATATTTTTAGGGTTATAAAACTTTTCATTTTATGTAGTCACGTTTAAAACTTGTCACTTTGGATTCCTTTTAGATTTAGGAGTTTTTATGTTATTTTGTTGATTTTAAATATTAGCAAAGTAGTAAATGACAATTTTTTTAATTAAAGAGTCTTTTAATGAAGAGCAAAAAGTGGAATCATAAATTAAAATAAGGGTAAACTACATAATCCCACTAGTTTATGTCCTAATTACTACGATTTCCGATAGTTTCAAATATTACTTCCTCTACCATATTAGGAAAACTTACATAAATATGCTATATTAATAAAATATTTACCATTTATAGCAATAGCATTTTTTTCACTTGATCACTTTGAATACATTTATAATACAATTTTAATACATATTACAAATAACAATTTACAAAACACATATAATATAAGTTTTATTGATGGATAACAGATTTATCACATATTTTATTACACTTGTAATACAATGTGTCAATCTCTTACCAAACTAGCATAATATATTTTAACATAGCTATAATAAACATATATTGTATACATAATTCACTTTTAATACATATTGCAGATTTATCTAATATTGATATGTATTGCTATAAATGGTAATAAATAAAAAGTATCGCTAAAATCAATAATTATTTATTAAAAGATACTCATTCAAGTAATTTTTCCACCATATTTCGTGCTTAGGATACATGAGTCTGAATCTACGAGATGCATGTATCTGCCGAATTATAAAATCGGGATACATATTTTATTTATTTAAATTAATTGGTTGTAACAAATTTTCTTAATTAGAGTAGTAATTGAGGATTTTAAAAATACATGGACAATTAATTCTGAAAATTTAAATTCATTAAATCCCTTAATATAAGGCGGAAATCAAGGAGTGTATCTATGTCAAACACTTAGATACATGAGTGTTATACAAATATCTTCATATCTATTTATATGATATAATATTAATTTCATGTATATATTAATATGATCTAATATTATTTCATGTATCTTTTATATGTATAATTTGACGTTTCAAGTATCAATTCATACGTTATATCCAAAAACATGTATCTCAGATAAATATGAAAATAGTTAGATACATTGTAATAACATAAAAAATATATATGATAATATTAACATACATGATAGAAGATCATATACATATGACAAGACTAGGATACATGATAGAACAAATTGTGTCAAATACATGCGTAAATTTCCAATAATACATAAATATCCAATACAATCATTAGATACATACACACTTAATAAGAAACACTGATTAAAATTAGATACATATAACCGTATCTCAATAATGTATCAGATATATCAATAATGTATCAAATAAATGCGTAAATCTCCGTTTATTGAAACTTTTCGATTACGTTTGTGGCTGGTCAGAGCATCTAACCACGGTTGTGTTTGCTTCACCTTTTCATTCATCGGTGTTGCTCACTACGCCTAGATCCGACGGGAGAAGTGACATGAACTTTATTGGTTGATCCATAGAATACAAGGTATGAAACCAGTACCATCATCAATGTCGAATTTGATAAATCGATTGGGCTTGAAATCTCTGTTACAATGATTCCGATTGTCTCTGCGTGTGAAAGGTGTTTCCTCTTGCGAGAAAAAATGATGGATTCATGTGAGATTTGTTTGAGAGTGAGAAAATCAAAAGCTAAGAATTTGATATGTGCTGACAAGCCGTAGAACATCTATTTTAATGGGGTATTTCTTCTCAGTAAATTTCGAGTGATCAAGGGAAGAGGAAGAGGAAGAGGAAGAGTTAGAGTTTGATAAATGAAACGATAATGTCAATCCTAGTTTTAAGGGATATGAATATTTATTGTATCTTCAATAATATATGGTATAAAATATTAAAAGTAATAATATATGTAATTGTTTGAAAGTAGATGTAAAATTAGTATGTATGCTAGTGATGTATGTCTAATAAAGTAGGTTATCCTTAAAATTATTCTATTAATATTATAGCAATTTTAATAAATATTTATTTGAATTCAAAGTAAGATTTGTGTTGGACTCTATAACCAAAATAAAAGTCTTATGGAGTTGAAGTTTTGTTTTGCCCAAAAGTAACGATAATTATAACCAAAAAAGCTAGGATAACATTATAAGGCAGTAATTTTTTTTAATCTTTTTTTTTTTTTTTTAGTTTGGGACTTTATGACCGTGTTTAATTTGACAAAAATAACACCAATTTTTATTTTCTAAAAACAATACTATTTATTTTTTGTTTTTCAAAAATAAGGCTGCCTTTTGATTTAGCCCCAAAAAAAAGATATGAAATCCTTTGCACACCATTTACTATAATCTTTTTAAACACGTAATTTTTTACCAAACATAAGGTACATCATTTTTTATTCCTTAAATATTTGTTATAAGTATAAATTAAAAATTTTGATCTTATCTTATTTTAGTAAGTTTATTTTAATATATTTGAAAACTATAAAAATAAAGTCATGTTTTAGGTTAAGTTTTATTTTTAATCAAAAGAAAATTTTTTTACAAAAATATATGTTTTCTTTTAAATAAATAAGTTAATGTTTCTTCATTATATTTTCGATTAACTATTTAATATTTCTTATATTTTTTATTAATCCAAAATAGTTAACTAATATTTTTATTAAATATATTTATTATGTCAAAAATAATAATAAAAATAAAAAATCTTAAACTACCCATTATCCTCCCCACTACACCTACACTACCCCCACCTTCTCACACCACTACTCACCTCATCTTACATCCTATATCTACCCCACACCACTGCAAAACTAAAAAAAAAAAAAAAAAAAAAGAAAAACACACACACACGTAGAAGTACGAAAAAATAACAACATATGTATACTACCCATTCCTACAGCTAATACTCACAATCAACAATACTCCCTATACCAACAACAATACACAATCAGAAAACACATCCCACACACACTACTCCCACTACGGGCAACACACGCCAACACAAGAAAACACAAAAATAAATTACAATACCAATACAATATTACTATAGTTATATGTAGTTTCTCCTTTATTTCACATCATGTTTGATTCTAATGTGAGAATTTCTGCATAAGGTACATTATATTTCAATAGTTAGCAATTTTCATGAATATATTGATGGAGTTTATGTTTCTATGTAGAGTAGTTTGTGATGATAGTACCACAAACAATCTATCCAATAAGCCTTATGAAACTGGTCATTACAACATATGAAAGACAAATTGTGTAACAAATTTATTTTTTACCCTAGTATGAACACTTCTTTTTTTTTTTTTTCTCTTTTTTCACATGTATAAACGATGAGAATTGAATCAAGATTGATTGCAAGCTATGTGTCATCATATTATTGGACTTTGGAAGGAACTTTTACTTATATTTCTTAGTTTAGGAGTAATATTTAGCATATTTCAGTTAGATTTTTTTTGTTATTGGACAATTTTACTTTTATTTAAGGAGTTTGTAACGAGATATTATGTTAGTATAATTTTAATTGTTTTTAATTACATGATCATGGGTGAATTCTATTAATATCTAGCATATTTTATTATTTAATTTTTAATTTATGCAAATCTAATTTAATAAATAATATCAATATAAAATAATTAAATGTCATCAGTTGATAATGATTAGTGACAAAATATTTTATCATCAAAAGTAAGTTTTAGCAATGACCAAATTAAACTTTTTAAGACAAATGTTTTCGTCACAAAATAAATTAGTTCATCAGAAGTGAACTACATTCAGTGCCAAAAAATGCATTGTCCTAGTAACCCTTTTTATTGAATACGAATTAATTTTTTATTTTGTGACAACTATAATTGTCACTAATCATGATAATTTAAAGTGACAATATATGTTGTCGGTAAAACCAACACTTTTAGTGACAAAATGAAAAATTTAACAACGAAATTATTAACCCTTTTTATAATAATAAATTTGTCACTAATTTATACATTTAAGGACATAATAATTTTTTTGTATATAAAAAGTAGTCATTAGTGACGAAATTACATTTGTTGAACTACGAAATACATATAACATTAGAGACAATTGATGTCGTCACTAATTCAAGTAAAATAATTAGTGACGATATAATTTTGTCGGTAGTAATAACCTTTTTAGTGACAAAACATACTATTAACTACAAAAGAGTTACACTTTTTATGCCAAATAAATTCGTCATAAATGTTAATGCATTTACGGACGATTTTTCTTTTTGTAGTTAATATAATGCTTTTAGCGACAAAGCACTAAATCGTCTTTGTATACTTTTAGCGACACACATTTACTGACGATTGATTGACGAAATCTTTTTCGTCACACAAAATTTTTAATGACAAAATATGAATTATTAATGACGAAGTTATTTGTCCCTGAAAATCAAATTTGTTGTAGTATAGTTGTCAATCCCTTCAATTTACTTTAATGGTTATGATAATTTCTATTTCTACAATCATTTAGAACACGCCTTTCACTTCGTAATTGAATTTTTTACCGTATCACCCTATGTGGGATCGACCTCAACTCTTCGTTGGGTTTATACTAGATTTCGATCGCCTACACTTAGAATTGAATGAAGTGTAGTTGAGCGTTATAAAATATGGTGCCGCTGCCAGGGAGTGGCGTTTAGAATTCTTTTAGTGAAGTTTAGTTGTGATCTAATCTTGTTTGTAGTTAAATCGACTTACTTTGTTCTGTGTTTGTTGTTGGTTGCTTGTGAACAGGTGATGACATAAGAGTGAACGGATGTAACACTAGCCAACTTGGACATCAAGATGACATCGGTAACTTAAATGATGTCTATGTAGTTCAATTGGGTGGTGTAGGTGCTATTCGTTTACCTCCGGCCATGGGAAATGCAGTTTTCCATGTGACTAGCACGATGTTGCAGCTATTACAAATAAAGGGTTTGATTGAAGGTTTAGCTCATGAGGATCCCTGTTAGCATATCCAAAACTTTGTGGACGTGTGTGGTCCATTTGTCTTTGAGAATATCACACAAGAGTCGGTCAAAAATCGGTTGTTTCCATTCTCTCTAATGGGGGAGGCAACGAAATGGTTGGTTGAGTTACCAAGAGAATCAATCACTTCATTGGAGGAAATCACCGAGCTATTTTATATCCAGTTTTTCCCTCTCTCGAGGATGATGAAGTTGAGGGATCATATTCAGAACTTTAAGAAGGTAGATGGGGAACCTATTCATGAAATATGGTGGAGGTTCTAGAAGGTGTTGCTCACGTGCCCAACTCATGGGCTCTCGAGTAATGTGTTGCTACAATACTTCTATCGGAGTCTCGATATAATAAGCAATAGGGTGGCTGACAAGATTTTTCGAGGAAGATTCATGCAACAATCATTTGCTATAGCATTCAGTCTCCTTAACAAAATGATAAAGATCAATCGTAAGTGGTACACTAAGGAAGATCCGATATCTCCTTTGAATTTTTGGCTGATAAAAGAGCAGGTAGAAAAAAACCAAGAACGAGACGACAAGGTATAACTTGAGGGTTACTTGAGGTGGAGGCTCAAAGTGAAGGTAAAGGGTTATATGCTATTGTGTCTAAATGTGAAAAATGTGACTTGTATGGTGGTTGTGTCTTATAATATGCCTCTTTGATCAATGGTCATGAAGTTTTACAAAAATGTCATAAAAGCATGACTTCCGGACAAAATATCCCTTTTAAAACATGTTTTCGCATGGTCATCATACTTTGTACATTTTTGTGTGCTAACCCATATTGTCTTATTTTTAATACAAGTGTAGGTTCCCGCTAGTGATTGCATTTTCTACTGAAGCTTGGGATTAGAGTTCTCAAAACCTCTTTTGGTATGTCCTCATATGTCGAGGACAAGAACTTTTATTGTTTCTAGTTCTTATGTTTTAAGACTTTTGTCTATACTTTGATTGTAAAGGGAAGTGACCCTATCTTGTTAAAGTTTGTCTAAGATGGCCATGTGAGGCTTAGTATTCCACTGCTTTATAAATGAGTTTTTTATAGTTGGGTTTTAAATAAAGTTTTTAATTCAGCACTATTTTTATATGTCGAATGTAATGAATGCGAAGAGGCTTGTATTAGACCCCTTCGGGGTCGAGTACACTGTGTTATGACTAGGGGGTGCTCTCGGGTCGTGACAAACTTGGTATTATGGCATAAGATTTTTGAAATGGTTTTAGGGGTTGATGTCTCACAAGCCACGTCTAGTAAAGTCTTGTTCATCTGTGTGAGTCGCGACCCATCTATGAGTGAGAGGCTATAGGACGATAGAAAGTTACACTTCTTTCATATTCTTGAAGTCGTTCCTTAGAGTTTAGTTCTATAAGTGTCATTTTCCTAATCCTTCTCTTGTGTTTATAGGATATGAATACAAGAAGGACGCCTGCAAGGAGAGTGGAAGAGGAAGTAGTGAATGAGGGAGTTCCTCCCCAAGGTGATTAAGGTCTTCAAGGTGACCAAGTTCCTCTTGGCAATCAAGAGAATGAAGTTCCGGTGGTTTCGCCGGACAAGACTAATGAAGAGATTAGAATAGCTTTTCTAACCCTAGCCTGAGCCATGACGGCTTAAGTGAATAGAGATGTGGGGCCTAGGGTGAAGACTAATGAGAGTATCGTGGCCTTAAAGTTGAGAGACTTTGTGAGGATGAATCCTCCTATATTTCTTAGCTCTAGAGTGGGAGAAGATCCCCAAGAATTCTTGGATGAAATATATAAGATAGTCAATGCTATGGGAGTATCTTCCAGGGAGAAGGCGCAGTTGGCTTCATACCAATTGAAAGATGTGGCCCAAGTGTGGTTCACTCAATGAAAAGCCAATAGGCCGGTTGAAGCGGGTCCTATAGAATGGGGGGAGTTTAAGGGAGCTTTCCTTAGTAAGTACTTTCCCCGTGATAAGAGGGAGGTAAAGGTGGAGGAGTTTATAAACCTTAGGCAAGGTACTATGAGTGTGGAGTAGTATTCCTTGAAGTTTACCCTATTGTCTAAGTATGGTCTATCCTTGGTGTCTAACCCTAAAGATGAGATGAGTAGGTTTGTTACCGGTGTATCCGACCTAGTTAAGGAAGACTGTCATACGACGATGCTCAATGATGATATGAATATCTCTAGACTTGTTGTGTATGCTTAATCTATTGAGGACTCCAAACTTAAAAGGGTTAATAGGTATTTTAAGAGGGGTAGATCCGATGAGCAAGGTCAACCTAGGCTCAAGAAGAGAGCTCATAACCAAGATTCTTCAAGTGCTCCTAAGGCTAGTGAAGAGAAAGATGGTGGATCTCAATTTTCTTAACCTCTTTGTGCCACTTGTGGTAAGAGGCATCATGGGAAGTGCCTAGCTGGTACTAGTGGGTGCTATGGGTGTGGCAAAAGTGATCATCAAGTGAGAAATTATCCTACTCTTACGACTAGAAGAAGGGAGGCCAAACAAGGTCCTTATGATGGCCTGGATCCTAATGCTCCAAAGAAGAACCATTTCTATGTGCTTCAAGCTAACAAGGACAAATGAGCTAATCCAGATGAAGGTACCGGTAAGTTATAGTTCTTTTTTGTGGTGATGAGATCCTTATATTGTTCTATTATAGCCTTAGTTGGGTTTTCTCCTAAGTGGGGGATGGTATGTTGAGTAGTAAGCTTGTTGGGAGTGTTGATATCCTTATCTCTTTTCCTTCTATTTGTAGTCAAGCTTGTGACCAAGAGTTCCTTGTAGCTTGTTTTATGTTTTGGAGTTATGTGTGTTATTGAGTTTCCATGGTGTCCTAATGTTGTGCATGTTCTAGTTGAATTCTTGTTTAAATGAGAAAAATGAGTTTTCCAATTTTGTTCCTCATGTTGATATGCATCTATGATGAGTTGCCTAAATGTTTCATGAGTTGATTTGTTGAACATGCCTAAATGGGTTTTTATGAAGAAGTTGCATAATGTGCTTTTATGAGAAAAATGCATGATGTTCTTAATGATGTTGTGATGAACATGATGTGATTTGGAGAAGGAAGTACCTCCAATGTAATGAGAAATGTGAAGTTTTGATGCATAATGAGATTGTAGGATGTAGTTCCTACCTTCTTGTTGTGTTTTGAGCTTATTGATGTGGAGTTGATGTTTCATCCTAGTTGTGCGCATTTATATTGATGTTGCATGCATGATTGGGCTGCTAGTCTTCAGTCATTACCCCTTAATATGTTTAAAGTGTCATTCGAGGACGAATGTTCCTAAGTGGGGGATAATGTAACGACCCTAAAAATGAACTAGTTAAACTATAGCCTAACGTGTGTGTGGTTGTGTTTTCATGAGTTTTGAAGTGGTTTTATGTTGTCCCGAATCAACGTTAAAGGGTTTAGGGGTTAAATGTCAAGGTACGACTCCCCTTGGACCAACCTAGGGGTCCTTGAGGAGGACCTTAACTCTAACCCCCAAGACCCCTTGAAACCTCAAGGCTGACCCAAACTTGGTGGACCACGAAGAGGACCACACCCTGTAGGTCCATGCACGCCCTGTGGATGGCCTCCGTGGGTCATGGCCCCATGTGCAAGCCACATCCACCATTGATGGATGACCAGTACGGTCCGTCAACCCCTCCACGGTCCATTGGATGTGTCTTATGATATGCCTCTTTGATCAAGGTTCATGAAGTTTTACAAAAATGGCATAAAACCATGACTTCCAAAAAAAATGTCCCGTTTAAAACATGTTTTTTCATGGTCATCATACTTAGTACATTTTTGTGTGCTAACCTATATTTTCTTATTTTTTACTACAAGTGTAGGTTCCGGCAAGTGATTGCATTCTCTAGTGAAGCTTGGGATTAGAGTTCTCTCAAGACCTCTTTTGGTATGTCCTCATATGTCAAGGACAACGACTTTTATTGTTTCTAGTTCTTATGTTTTAAGACATTTGTCTATACTTCGATTGTAAAGGGTCGTGACCCTATCTTGTTAAAGTTTGTCTAAGATGGCCATGTGAGACTTAGTATTCTGCTGCTTTATAAATGAGTTTTTGATAGTTAGGTTTTAAATAAAGTTTTTAATTCCGCATTATTTCTATATGTCGAATGTAATGAATACTAAGAGGCTTGTATTAGACCCCTTTGGGGTCGAGTACGCCGTGTTATGACTAGGAGGTGCTCTCAGGTCATGACACATTATCTAGTGGATCCACAATAGCAAGAAGTTTATGGTCCTTACCGTGGCAAGTAGGACACATCTTTTTGGTGTGGGATAGACATCGGATTCCATGTTGCTAGATCACATGGTTTTAAATGTCAGTTAAGGATTCTTCCCACAAGCGAATAAAGTTATGATGAACCAAGGTTACTTCTAGAAGTATCATAAGTATGTTTTAAGATGATGTTCACTTGCATTGAAAATGTTTTATGACTGATTCTTTCTAACTCTCAAGTTTCATATGTTAGCTTGATCATTGAATGCCCATGAAAATATCCTATTTTACCATGACTTAAATGTTTATATGCATGGCTATCATACTTGGTACATTGTTCTGTAAAAACACATACTCTTGCCTACATTTCCCCAAATGTAGGGTCCGACAGTCAGGGTTCTTAATATCGTGGCTAGAGGTTAACTTGGGAGATTTCCGAGCTTTTGGTGAGCCCTCATGCTTCGAGGATGGATATTCATTGTTTTCAGTCTTCTTTCTTATTTTCAGTTTTTTACATGAAGTATGGGCTAGGTCCAATTTCATTCTATTGTGTTAGATGACTACTGAGACAAAGTGTTTAGACTTCCGCTTTACTTTTATAAAAACTTTTTAGACTTGACATTTATTTCTTTACCTCTTTGTTTCTATGTCTTATGTTATGAATGTTAAGTGTCTTGTATGGGTCCCAAGGGGTCCTACACGCTGTGTTACATCAAGGGTGTGCCCCTGGGACGTGACAAAGAAAATTCTAACGCCTTTTCCCTAAAACAACTCGAAGCTCCACCCTACTAGTATCCCACATAACTTTCAGGGTTTGTCCTCTATCCACTAGAATAATGATCGGCACAAAAATGAACTTTTATTCAACCCTTCAAATGTTTTTAGACATGATTCATCAAACTCGAACTTTTTCTCCTTTTCAAGTAATTTGCATAATGGGTGCACTACTTTTGAGAAATTTTTGATAAATTTTCGATAAAAGCCTAGCTTATCCTAGATAGCTTCTAAAACCCTTTACAAAGATAGTTGGGGGAAACTTTTCATTTACTTCGATTTTTTCTAAATCAACTTCAATGCCCTAGTGAGAGATCCAATTAACTATAACGATATCATCTTTCACCATGAAATGACACTTTTCCCAATTTAGCACAATAATACATTATTCACAATGTTTCAGAACAACCCGTAAATGAGGCAAGCAATCATAAAATGAGTAATCACCTACCATGGGAAAATAATCCATAAAAGCATCAATAGTATCTTACACCATGTCTGACAATATGGACATCATGTAACAGTTAAAATCCATTGGTGTATTACACAATCCGAATATGGGCAAGTGAAAGCGGTCTTCTCTTTATCTTCCCAAGTTATAAGAATCCGAATGTAGCTTGAATACCCATATAGAAAATAGTATCAACCTTTATAAACAAGACGATCTAACATTTGGTCCAGAAATGGCATTCTGAAGTGATCCTTCTTTTCCTATGCATTCAACTTGCGATAATCTAGACAGACTCTACAACAAGTAACTGGCTGATGAGTGATGGATTTTGACTCATTTAGAGCTTATTACTCAAGGATTTGGTATCCTTAATTCATGTTTTACGTTCATAACTGATGTCAATATGTTGATATGCAGCAATAAATGCTTTAGAGTGAGGCAAGGACATTATGATGAAAAAAGGAATGAAAAAATTTAAAAAGTTAAAGAAAAGAGAAGTCCAAGCTTGCAGAATCCACTTGGCAACTCGATGATTGGGCCACTAGCTCGCCTAAAGTTCTAGCAAAATAGCCGATCAAATAAACTAACTTGGTGACCAAAAGAGCAATTCAGCGATACGCTGAATGGATCGGTGATAGTAATCAAGCTTGCCAAAAGTTTCAAAATAATTTGATGGAGGATCCAAGACAAAGGGCGAGAAGTGGAGCAACTCGGTAGATCCCCGAACTAGTCGATGATTCTGACTTACTTCACTGAGTTGACTCCATGCTAAAAATTTGGGAACATATAAATGCACTTTTTGAAAGAAGAAAAGGAGTTCACATACTGCTTACTTCTGGGATTTTAAGATTTTTTACATTCTAGAACATTATCTTTAGATTTTTAGTAGAGTTTGCAATTTAGATTTAGAGATGATAAGATTTTAGCTTTGAATTCAACATTTAGGGATTGCAGATCATTAAAAAATCAAATGGAAAACTTTGTTGGTAACGATTTCTTGCATTCATTAGGCTTAGATAAAATCCCTTACCTTAAGATTCTATTATGTAGCCGAATGCGTTAATTAGCTAATGGGTGTTGTTAGTTGCTGACTTTAATATTGTTTTGAAGTGGGTTCAATTAATTGTTCATGTTTTAATTGAGGAATTGTAGTTGCAAATTCAATTATAGCTTAGTTCTATATGGTTGCTTGAGAAAGAAGTAATAAAGTAAAATGATTGATTGATAGTTGTATTGATTTCATCTTTAAAATGTAACGTGAGAAAATGGGTTTGATTGATTCTGTACAAACTCTCTTGAAAGATTGAGTTAATAAAAGGATTGAGTTGTTTGTTAGTGTGAAGCTTGTCGAGGTTCAAGAGAACTCGCTTGAAATTCAATTGTTGATTTAGAAATGACTATTGTATTCAAAACCTAGATTACCCATTGAGATTCAACAACTTTAAGAAATAGTTGTCACCCATTACGCGAAATTAGCATTTAAATGATCACATTCCTAAGGTCCAATCTCTACTTGTTTACTTCGTGTGTTATGTAATTTTTTTGTGTTAAATTGGTTACCAAATCCCCCCAATTTGATATTAATTGGTGAAAATTTGTGATTTGTTTTAATGCAGCGAAACCTTTACTTCTAAAAATAATTAGGACACATTTGTACTTCTTAATTGAATTCTCTATTGTATCACTCCATATGGGATCGACCCAACTCTTAGTTGGATTTGTACTTGTTAGCGACCGCCTATACTTAGAGTTGGATGAAGTGTAGTTGAGCATTATCTTATTGAAGTGTATTCGTAAACTAATTTTATTGTAGTTGAGTTATCTTATTTGTTTTCTAGGTGGCTTCTTTAAAACAGCGGAAGATATGAGTGTATATGTGTGACGACCCAGGTGTACCCCCCTAGATGTAACAAGGCGTATAAGACCCCGAGAGGCCTCATACAAGCCACATAGCATATCATAACATAGAGTAATAGAAAAGGTGCAGAAATTTTAAAAAAATTCAATACAATAAAATCTTTTATAAAATGAGTGGAAGTAGAACATCATTGTCTCTATAAAACCCCTCAAAATGAAGTATGATAAAGTAGAGCCTCACATGGGTGTTATGCATTAATAACATGTTAAAGTAATGAAGAATAGCCTATTTAGTCAGTTTTAAAGAGTTTGAAAGTCAAACGTCGAAGGACAACCAAGACGTTCGAAAACTAATCTTTTACGTGTTGGTGTGTTCTAGTATGTTGTTCATGTTTTTATGTGTTGTTTGGAGTCTAAAATTAGTGGAGGTGATCCTAGTGTCTTAATAAATTATTTTAGGGTCAAAACGTTCAGATACGACTCCTTGGGACCACCCTAAGGGTCCCCCAGGAGGACCCCAACCCTTGGCCAAACATGCTGCCAAGGCAGCTTGAGAATGTGCATGAAAGGAGCATGTCTGCGTCGCGGACTAGCTCCACCAAGGGCCAAAAGTTTGGTCCACGTCGCTGACGTGTCGCAGACTCTTCTGTCTCGAAATTTAATTTCCAGAAACTTGTGGGAACACCTCCGCGTCGCGGACTTGATTCCCGACGAAATCTGCGAAAATAAAACTCAAGTTTGACTTGTTTAAAAGGTCCAACTACGTAAGGGGTAGTTTGGGTACTTTGGGTAATTATTCTACCTATTTTAGGATATTTTAAGTGGTTAAAACCCCAAAACCTAGAATTAGACCTCATTATCTAATTGAACCTTCCCTCTCAAGAAATTCTCTCTCTAGAACTCCATGGAAGACATTGATGAAGCTTCAAGCTAGGGGATGGGTTCCTACTAATTTCTCTTCAAATTCCTAAGAAAATTAACCACAAAGGTATGGGGATTTTATATTTGATTCTCCTTTCAATCATAGAGCCAAATCAAAATGATTTCAATATTTTCAGAAAAACACTAAAAACCCCAATTTCAATTCTAAGCTTGGGTTCTTGCATGAAAGTATTTCAAACGATGAGTTATGTTATTATTAATGGTTTTAAGATCAAAAACTCCATGAACCCTTGCATATCTTGAAATCCTAATTTTTGGGTCTAAAGTGGGTCTATTGATTATGAGCTAATAATGTGATATTAATGTGTAGATTGTTATGGGCTATTGATTTATGTATTGATCTATATTGAATTATGAGGAATTTATGGTCAATTGTGTTATATTGGATGTTGGCCTTGAATGGGCAATTGACCTAAGGCTTATGATGATGATGAAGTTGTGAATAGATTATTGATTCTAGTATTTTATATAAATATATATAAATATATGTAGTAAATGTTAGAATTGTGAGGTTTGATCCCTTCGAAAGTTGGGAGGTGTTTACTTTATAAGCATGTTGTGATCATGGCCTTGTAGGCAAAATTGGATGATTGTTGTTTTGAGTAATGTTGATTATGTGAAGGTAATGTGATATGATGTGAATTTGTGTATGGTCTAAGAGTATGAAAGGTGACCTTGTGTAAGAGACTTTATGTGTTATGATTGGTTGTTGTCTTCTTTGGATGACTTATAATGAAGGTGAGGTTAGGGTAGACTATGTTTACCTACTCTCACACCTAGTGAAGAATGAATGAAAAGAATGAAAGAATGTGAAAATGAATGAAAAGAATGGGAGTTAATGCTAATGAATGAATGTTGGGTCTATTGTAAGGATAGTCTCATAAAGTACTCATTTTAAATGAATGGGGTTGCTAGATGAAAGGTTTTCTCATCTTTGAATCCAAGAGCTTCCTAAATGAATGAATGTTGGGCTAGGATGGGTACTCCTTCGTGAGTTAAGACGAGAGTACTTAGTAGCAATCCTTATCCCCAAATGAATGAATGTTGGGTTAGGATGAGTACTCCTTCCTGAGTTGAGATGAGAGTACTTAGTAGCAATCCTTATCCAAAAATGAATGAATGAAATAAATGTCCTAACTCTGTGAGGGAGTAATCTCTAGCACCGAGAGGATATGAAGATGGGTGGAAACTCCTTCGTTAGTTGAGATGTGAGTATTTAGTAGCAACCCTTAAGATGGGTGCTCCTTCGTGAGTTGAGATGAGAGTACTTAGAAGCAATCCTTCTATCCCTTAACTATATACCCACATAGGACTAGGTAGTGGTCTCTACCATGTAAAGGCTAAAAGAATGACCCTACCTTAGGCAAGTAGCGATCCCTCATCCGGTAAGGGTACTACCGGGATTCCATGTCAAGCTCTGTGGTCTATGTTGGTTAAGGCTCTTCCCCCACATTAATGAATGAATGAACTAGGGTCTCTTAAGTGTGTACTACTTAGGATAGGTAGTGGAATGGGACATCATCTAGACATTTCAGAAGTAGACATTAAAGGGTGATCTTGGTGTGTCTTAGTAATGATAATGAATGAATGAGTCTTATTGGGGGTAATTAATGAAAGTGTTGGTCTTTGAGCATGCTAATGTGAAAGTTAGTCATAATGAATTGAATGTAACTGCTTATATTGAATGTAATGTACGTGATGATCTTATGTCATTAGTAAATGAAGTTGTCTAAATGCATTAAGTTGAATCAACTATTTATGTTGAGATATGAATGGAGCTTGTCTTGTGTAGCCTTAACAATTACTTGGGTGTGGTATGGAGAGGTAGTATTGGCTGCTTCACCATGTCTTACTTAGGTGAGTCTTGGGATGACATTTGATGAGTGTTCTAGCGTTATGAAGTGACTTGTTGGCTTATGTGCTTATATGTTTCGTGTGATCAATGGGTGAAGGTTGAGGTATCCATGGTAAGTGCACTTTGTGTGACCTTAAGGTGGTGCCTTAGTGTGGGTGATGGTATGGGACGTTGCCCATACATTGCACAAAGGTTACTTAAAGTGGAGGTCCAAGGCAAGAAGATAAAGGTAAATGGGTTATGTATGTTTATGAGGTATTGTGAAGCATTTGACTTTGTATTGTTAGTTGTGACTTGTAAGGTGCCTATTATGTTGATGTTCATGAAAGCATAACTCCCACACAAATGTCCCTTTAAACATGTTTTTCATATCCTCGTACTTAGTACGTGTGTTGTACTAACCCCTTTCTTCTATTTTAATACAAGTGTAGGTTGTGGTAACTAGGAGGAGATTCTGCTTTGGAGTTGCTTGGATTGCTTCACTCTTCCAAGTCTTTGGTATGTCCTCAAGATTCGAGGACTATGTTTAGAAGTTTCTTAGTCATTGTAATAGACACTTAAGTTTCATTTCAGTTGTAAGGGGCCGTGTCCCTTAGTACGTTTTAAGTTCTTGTCTAAGATTGGCTAAAGACACTTAGTAGTTCCGCTTGTGTATTAATGTTTTCAAATGTTGATGACTCTTGAAGTCTTATGGTTTTATTGAATAAAAGTTTTAAATTCTTAGTGATTTTTATGATCTATGCGATGAATGAATGCTAAGGCAAATAAGACCTCTGAGAGGTCGAATACGCATGTAATGGCTAGGGGGTGCTCTCGGGTCGTTACAAACTTGGTATCAGAGCATAAGGTTTGAAAGATTACTTTTAGGTTGAAAGTCTCGAAAGCCACGTCTAGTAGAGTTTTGTTCATCGGTGTGAGTCGCGACACATCTATGAGCGAAAGGTTATAGGACTATAGAATTTGGTGTATAAGTGTCCTTTTCCTATTCCGTCTCTTGTGTTTATAGGATATGAATACGAGGGCTAACCGAAGGAGAGAGGAAGAGGAGATAGATGATGGGGGAGTTCCTCTGCAAGGAGTGCAAGGTGGCCAAGCTCCTTTAGGTGCGCAAGAGAATATGGTTCCGGTGGTTCCCCCGGATATGACTAATGGGGAGATTAGAGAGGCTTTTCTATCCCTGGTTCATGCCATGACTACCTAAGCAAATAGAGATATGAGGCCTAGGGTGAATACTATTGAGAGTACCATGGCCTCAAGGCTAAGGGATTTCATAAGGATGAACCCTCCTACCTTCTTTGGTTCTAATGTAGATGAGGACCCACAAAACTTTATAGATGAGGTGTTTAAGATTGTGGATGCAATGGGAGTGACTCCTAGGGAGATGGCGGAGTTGGCTTCCTACCAACTCAAGGATGTAGCTCAAGTGTGGTTTGAGCAATGGAGGGATGAGAGACCCATAGGGGCTGACCCAACAGATTGGGGAGTGTTTAAGACGACCTTTCTTGATAGGTTTCTCCCCTTAGAGTTGAGGGAGAAAAAGTTGGTTGAGTTCATGAACCTACGTCAAGGGAATATGAGTGTGAAGGAATACTTTCTCAAGTTTACCCAACTCTCTAAGTATGCTACTACCTTGGTAGCAAATTCTAGGGCAAGAATGAATAAGTTTGTGAAGGGGGTTTCCAGTTTGGTTGAAGAAGTGTGTCGTACGGCCATGCTCCATCATGATATGGATATCTCTAGGCTTATGGTTTATGCTCAACAACTTCAGGAGACAAAGCTTAGGAAGATGAATAGAGATATGAAAAGGGCTAGGCCGGATAAACAAAACCAATCTAGGTCTAAGAAGAGGTTCTATAACCAAGATTCTTCAATGGTCAACAATGATTGGGTGTCTAACCCTAAACCTCAAAGAGAGAATGGAGGTGGTTCTACTTTTGAGAGGCCTAGATGTTCTACTTCTGGAAAGTAATATTTGGGCAACTGTCTTGCTGGTACGGATGGATGCTTTGGATGTGGGAGTAAGGCTCATAAGATGAGAGATTGCCCTACACTTAAGGTAGAAGGGAAAGAGATCAATCAAATTTCTCATGATGGCGCGGATCCAAATGCTCCCAAGAGGAACTGTTTCTTTATGCTTCAAGCTAACAAGGATAAGGGAACAAATGAAGGTAAGTCAATTTTCTTTGTTGTTTGATGATAACCTTAGATGGGTTTACCCCAGGTGGGGGATGATGAGTTGAGTAGTAAGGTTGTTGATATCCTTATCTTTTCCTTCTATTCTAAATCAAGCTTGAAACAAAGAGTTCTTAGTAGCGTGTTGCATGTTGGAGTCTAATGTGAATTGAGTTTCCATGTTCTCCTTGTGATGTGCATATTTTAGTTGAATTCTTGTTTAAATAAATAAATGAGTTTTCATGATTATGTTCCTCATGATTTATATGCATTTATGAAGAATTGTTTAAATTGCTCCATGAAATGCCTAGTTGAGCATGCCTTGATGTGATCTTGATGTTGCATGATTATGCTTTTGAGAGAAAATGTAAGGTGAGCCTATCAATTTTGTAATGAGCATGATATGCTATGGAGAAGGGAGTTCCTCCAAAGATATGAGAAATGGTAAAGTTTTGCGCATATTGAGTGATAGATGTTATTCCTACATCCTTGAATTACATGAAAGTTTCATTGTAATGCTTTTTATGTGGAGTTGATGTTTCCTCCTTGATGTGTGCAGTAGTAATGATATTAAATGCTTGTTGTGGGTTGCTAGTCCTAGAGTCTTTACTCAATAATGTTTGAAGTGTCATTCGAGGGCGAATGTTCTCAAGTGGGGGATATTGTAACACCCCTCAAAATGAAGTAGGATAAAGTAGAGCCTCACATAGGTGTTATGCATTAATAACTTGTTAAAATAATCAAGAATGGCCTTTTTAGTCAGTTTAAAAGAGTTTAGAAGTCAAACGTCAAAGAGACATTCAAGATGTTTGGAAACTAGTATTTTACATGTTGGTGTGTTCTAGTATGTTGTTCATGTTTTTATGTGTTGTTTGGAGTCTTAAATCAGTGGTGGTGATCCTAGTATCTTAATAAATGTTTTTAGGGTCAAAATATTCGGGTACGACTCCCCGGGACCACCCTATGGGTCCCTGAGGAGGACCCCAACCCTTGGCCAAACAAGCTGTCAAGGCAGCTTGAGAATGTGCATGGAGGGAGCATGTCAGCATCGCGGACTAGCTCCACCAAGGACCAAAAGTTTGGTCCACGTCGCAGACGTGTCGCGGACTCTTCTGTCTCAAAATTTAATTTCCAGAAACTTGTGGGAACACCTCCGCGTCGCGGACTTGTTTCTCGACGAAATCTGCGAAAATAATACTCAAGTTTGACTTGTTTAAAAAGTCCAACTAAGTGAGGGGTACTTTGGGTACTTTGGGGAATTACTAGAAACAATTATTCTATCTATTTAAGGATATTTTAAGTGGTTAAAACCCCAAAACATCATGATTTCTAGTTTATTAGCACACTGGAAACTGGGAGAAAACTTCTATACTATGTCATCCTAATGTTGAAACCGGTAGGCGAGAAAAGCCGTTTACGGGAGTAAACAAAGTTGAGGCGCTGATAAGAAGGAAGTATCCGCTAAAGTACGATGTTAGTAGTGACAGGAGAACATGATAAAGATAATCTAGTCCCTAATAATCTAATATGAATTTAATCAATTATGAATATGATAGGAAGGAATAATTGAAAACAAAAACCTGCATGATAAAGAACATGATTACATACATGCATGATGAAATAATAAAAAACTATAAAACGTTAATCTTATATGTACTTAAAAGTATAGAAATAATTGAATTAAGAAGAATAAATCTATAAATGAATAAGGAAGAATATGTCATAGATGAAAAAACATATGAAAACTATGACGGATTAAAAATAAAGATAATATTTTTTAATCTAGGAAGAAGATATAAGAAAATAGGTGACAATCTAAGTTTAATGTTAAAAGAAGAAACAGTAAAACTAGAAAATAGTTTAACTGCTATGATAAGAATAACAAAAGAGAATGAAGAAATAGATAGAAAAACGAAATTAGCAAATTAGATAAATTTAAAGAAAAATTGCAATTAGAAGAAGAACTAGCAGAAAAAGAAGAAAATAACCAAGACAATCTACCTGAAATAAGAATTGATGAAATAAACGACAATGATCTAGATGAACAACATTCAGAAACAAGCGAAACATATACGGAACTTTTAGCAAACATAGATAATACAACGAATTTAGAAATAAATATAGGAGATGTAGACATGGATGAAAAACCTAGTACATTAGGAATAAAAAACCCAAAAAATTTAAAATATTATAATACAAACTATGAACAATATGATAAAGAAAAAACTATATGGGATAAAAGATTGAATAAAAAATGAACACCTAAACCAATAACTGAACAACATGATTTTTTAGATTTATATTGTGTAGCAGATATAAATAAGACAATCCAATTATGGATAGAATATATATCAAAACAATTAATAGATAACAAAATAGGAATAACAGAAACACCAGGATATATAGAAAGAACACTTATAGGAACAGTAAAATTATGGCTACAAAATTTATCAGATGAAAGTTTAAAAAATTTAAGAAGTAATAAAAAATCTAATGGTGAATTAGCTACTACAAGTATGGAAATATTATATAAATACGAAGTAGCTATAAGAAATGAATTTAGTAGTATGACAAAGAAGTAGAAGAACAAAATAAAGAAAAAATCATAAACCGAAATCTAATGACGAAATTAGCAATATGTAATATTTGTTATATAGATGAATATACATTTGCATTTAGAGAATATTATTATAAAGGAACATATAGCACAAAAGAAAGTAAAGAGATAAGAAAATTATATTTCACAAAATTACCAGAACCTTTTAATTCAAAAGTAATAAAAAGTTGGAATGAAGCAGGATTAACAGATACCTTAGGAGCTAAAATAAAATTCTTGCAACGATGGTTTATGGAACTATGTGAAAAGCATAAAGAAGAAATAAAAATGGAAAAAATATTAGTAAAAAACTTGGCATGTTGCAAAAATAAAACTGCACCCCAATTCGGTTGTACAAACAAATATTATAGAAAGACATATAATAAAAAATACAGATCGAAATATAAATATTAAAAACCGAGAAGAAGATACTATGTAAAAAACTACAAAATCAAAAGACCATATAGACCAAAGAGAAAACTAACGGAATGTACTTGTTATAATTGTGGAAATTAGGACACATAACTAGAGATTGTAAATTACCCAAAAATCCAAAGAAAAAACAAATATCAAAAATAATAATAAACGATGAAAAATATACGCAGATAGAGTACATAGATTATGAATTAGAAAGTGAAGATAGCATATATGAAATATCAGAAAATGAAATAGATAATGATATAGA
>JAJOOH010009295.1:0-31587 GCA_029582605.1 Solanum gracilifrons
CGTGGGTCTGTCCGTGAGTCGGGACTTAGCCAATTTTCTGAGCTGGGTCGGGGAGGGGTTTCAGTGTTGAACCACGGACCACCAGCACAGGCCGTGGTCTGACCTACGGTCCGTGGATGGTGACCGTAAGTTGTACCTGCAACTTCTCGAAATCTGTATTTTTGGTCTGTTTCGAATACGGGGTGTTATATCGAGAGTGTGGTAAATTTCTTGTTTTTCC
The DNA here is from genome assembly GCA_029582605.1 of Solanum gracilifrons. Classification (NCBI taxonomy): domain Eukaryota; kingdom Viridiplantae; phylum Streptophyta; class Magnoliopsida; order Solanales; family Solanaceae; genus Solanum; species Solanum gracilifrons. Next base: position 221 of record JAJOOH010009295.1, read on the forward strand.
TTTAAAATTCCTTTTGTTGGCTGCAAGAGTATTTTCTTCTCCGTCTTTGATAAATACACTAGCCAACTACTTGTCTAGTAGTCCTTGTGATGACAATAAATTTTCGAACTCCTCCAAGGTGGTTGTTGAGCCTATCTTTGAATCGACGTCACAAGTGGAATATATTCAAATTTCAAACCACGAATGGCTATTTTTATCATTCGTGCTTTAGAAATAGCTTCTTTCGAATTCAACAAAAATATCTCGCAACTTAAGTTCTTAATCTTCAAAAAATACTCGGCGATAGAAAGGTTACCTTGAGTGGTGTAAGCCAATTGATTCTCCAATATATGCAGTCGAGCTTCATTCTTCTTGTTGAAAAAATGATTGAGCGTCCTGTTGCGGTCAATCGCACACGCAAGTGCACGTGATCATACAAGTAATGAAGTGGCTCTTTTTGCGAGCCGGGTATCGTACCTACATAGACATACACTTAGAAACTATTAATTTCTCTAATTTTCAGTTAACCACAAATGTATTTCCAGATTTAAAGAGTTGTCTATTTCTATTTCTAAATTTTAAAACAAAAAATGTAACTAACACGATTCAGTTTCACGGGTTTCAAACAATGATTTGGGAAAGGTCCAGGGTTGCAGCTTCTATCAGGATTCATGCAATCAATATCATTTATATGGGTAATTATTAACTATCGAATCAATGAATCACAGGGTTAGATGTATGATCATGGTGTCCCGACCTCTAATCGCCTACGATAGATAACACCCTAACTATATCGTTGAGCAGGGATAGACTGATTACCTACCGAGCATTAAGTTATCTTCCTATATGGTGACCCAAGCGAGGTCTCTAGGTATATCCCTATCCTAGAAACAAATTAACCCTAGCTATTTAGAGTTCAACAAGATCCTTATGCCCTACGTTCTATCCTCTTATTCCTCTCCGTGTTCAATTCGGACAATGAATTTATTTCTATGGTGATCAATCATGAAATACGGAAAATAAGAGCATAAGAAAGATTCATGTGATAGTCAAAATAAACCCAAAAATAACTCAATCAATTACAATCATCCTGTAGCCACAACCCTAGAACTAGGGTGTTTATCTACTCATAGTCCAATAATCAATCATACAATGGTTATGAATCATTAAATGATTGAAAGGGAAAGAGTTTAAGAATTAACCCTAAAACTACAGGCAACGTACTCCAAAGTCGTCGTTCTTAAAAACCCAGAAAAAAAAATATATAACCCCAATAAAATAAAATAAAACCCTATTTATACTAAAAGTCAAAACGGCTAAATCTGGTACTGAAGCGCGCGACGCGTTGTGCCTTTCAAATTTCGATTTTAATAACCATTTGCCTTCTGCGCGACACGCGAGCATCATGAGGTGTTCTGCCTCAAAGTTGATTTCGCAACCCACATTTTGTATTTCGACACGCGATGCGGAGAGAACACGTAACTGCCTTGGTGCATTTTTTTTAGCTTCTTCCTTACTCTCTTTTGACTCGAATCTTCAGATTTCTTCCTTTTGTCCCTTTTTGAACTCGTTTGTCCCATTAAGCTTACCTACACAACTAATCATGTTGGTTAGCTCAAAAATAAGCAAATGACTCGATAAGACTATAAACGAATACATTTTGAATTCAAACTGGGCATAAATGTGGGCATAATTAGCATTCTAGGCATATAAATATGCCTAAGATCACTACCCCACACTTAAAGCTTTGTTCGTTCTCGAACAACTACTAACAACTCCTAGGCCTAAACTCACTACATTGGATTGTGCATCCACTACCAACTTCCAAGGATCTGTTCACAATTCACACAAGCATGTTTTCATTTATAATATGCATAACTCATATAGATGACTGGACAACTTTTTGCAACCAACGCATTCACGACATATGCACTATTACCTATTACCTATCCTTCATACACCAAGAGCCCCTCACTCCAAGGAATAGTCCATACACTCGAGTTAGCGAATTGAATATAATTTAAGGACTTTGCAGACAATATGCACTCTCACTCAGCAATCAACATCACACATGCATGCACTAAGAACCATAAGCTTGACCATTATGTACATCTCTACTAATAAAGTGTAAAATGCTCAAAATCAAACAGGACTTGGTTTGGTTTTGTTGTAGGCTTAAGGTAGGGGAGGTTTCATTTAGATTCGATTAGTGACGCGTCCTCCCTAATGCACTATATTCAGCTCTCTTTTTTCATTCACAACTGTTTCTTTTCATTAGCCCCCTTTTTCTTCATAAGATTTCACTAGTGTTACTAACCTTGCCTTATTGCTTACTTGGCCCTTTATTTCCTCACAAAAATTTCCTTTTTTTTAACACTCAGCAATAGCCACCCTTGACTCGGAGATTTCTCTTGAGTTAAGGTGCACATTGCCCTCTTTAGGGCCAGGGCCATCATCGAGGTATTCACTAAGTAAGCCACCTTCACTTTGGGTTTCTCCTAGTTGAAGTGCACAATGTCCTAAGGACCAGGGCCAATCTCATATTCACAACCATGGGGTATCAGTTACCTTTTTCTTTCATTCTTCCCCAACAACTACTCATTTCCACCATATCTACTATTTTCGTTGTTTTTACCTTTCTTCCTAACATAGTGCATTAAGGGTTGGGATCAAAACTACGGTATCAATAAAAGGGATTCGGCTTATTATGTGGGTTAGAACAAAATCAAGGCTAAAAGGATCAATTGGGCTAGACTAGGGATCTTCTTTCTGAACAGGCTCAAATTTCAAACAATTCAAAGGAAGCATGTTATCACCTTTCAAACATAATACCACTTGTATTTCTCTTTAATAACAATATGGGCAAGTTATAGACTCAGATACAATCATGGATATCATACAAAATCACCGCTCTTGGCACAAGTTGTATTCAGAATGGATCAATCACAACACACAATCATGTCACGCAGAAGGTTCAGATTAAGCTTAAGTTGCACATTCAAATCATATACAAGAGTTCAACTGCACTCATACATCAATTTCAACCATGTTTTTCATACATACTCCCTTTAGATATTTTTACCTTCAGCACAACCAAACCCAAGACTAAATGACGAAATTGCCCTTAAGACGGTCGTCATCCATCTATCATTGGGCAGCTTGACTCAATCTATAACTACAGACTCAATCCTAAAACAAATCTTTTTGTATTTTTGTACGGTTCAAAGGGACTATCATTGGCTAAAGAACCGAAAACAACTACCAAGGAACCCAAAATCAAACAAAACATAAAACAATGTTCAACACAATATATGTACAGATCAAATATGTTTTTCACCCTCACCCCACACTTATACAATAGCTTTGTCCCCAGTACATGTCAAAATCTCAACAAAGTTTGAAAGGTAAGGTGAAAAAGAAACTCATTGATCAATCCTTCATTATATCACCCCCATCGTCCTCAACCCCGGCCTGTATGGGGTCTATCTCCTCATCCGAATCGGACTCCACATCTGAACCGGTGCGCAAGTTCTCTTCATCAGTCGGATATCATTCTCAGTCGGCTCCCGAAACTCAGGACCAATGCCAAGCAATGCTTTAGCATGGTCATTCAGAAGATAACGCCTGTTGACCTCCCCTATTTCCAGATCAGTAGATGGTCGGCCACCAGTCTTGTGTGGTAGCATCTCCAGGACATACATCCTAGCCATGATCAACTCATCTCTTCTGTGGCACTCTACGGTAGTGAGTGTTAGGCTGAAGTCAGTGTCAGGCCCCTTGGTGTGAATGATGTCCACCAGTACTAGATAAAGTGGTGCTATGTAATCTAGATTCTCCTCAGGGACACCTACAACACGACACATTTTGGTAATCAGACCACCAAATGCATACCTGTTCCCTTTGTCCGGTCCTTCCTTATCGAATATTTTATGATGGCTCCGATGTTCAGCTCCATGCCAGTCATCAAAGCATAAACCAGGCACACCCGATCATGCGTGATATCAGTGTAATGTAAGCTCGGGATAAGACAGTTCATCACCACCTTCATCCAAACACGTGTCTCCCGCAACATGTGAGCGTAGGGAAGAGATTTATGATATCTCTTCCCACTGTGCTTAGTTCATTGAGCCATGCATTGTGGCGCGCATAGCATGTGGTGGATGGCCTAGCATGGAGGGCGTATGTTTAGCCCTATCAGCACTAGTGGGTCGGTGTCCTGCGGTGTACCCAATATATCATTAATACATGTGGGAGTGATGGGCACATTCTTACCACTCACCGTCATATAGTGGGATCGTGCCTCGGGCGTTCAGTTGGCTTAAAACTCCTGGACCATGTGCAAATTGTACTTGTCCGGGTCAGCAAAGATGAACTCCATGCCAAGCTCCCTAATTCGCTTCCGAATCTGGGGGAACTCACATGCCAGACTATCCCCGTCAACACAAACATTAGAAAAATAAATGGCCTCAGAGTGCTTCTTATACCAAGCCTTTCCTTCTTTGGTGACAGCCTTCACCCCAAATCACCTAGTTTGACCCCTGGGAAGTGTAGGTGTGGGTGGGACATTCCCACTCCGAACACATTTCCTATTGCTTGATGTGGCCACTTTCTTGTCGGGTCTTTGTGAGCTAGACATGGTGACCTGCAAAATATACCAAAGTTCACCCCACACTTAGTTCAATGTAGTCTCAGCTTAGGTACTCAGACTTCCCACAATTTACCAACAACATACTCAAGTAATTACCAAGCTCATCAAACCTGAGAGGCATCACAATATCAGATACAACCGCGAAACAATTAGGAAGTGTTACTCAAGACATCACAAAACTATTATAAACCCTTGAGTACACACTACCACCCAGCCAACACCGTCTAGCAACAGTAATCCTTCACACCTTGTTCGCCAAAATAGTATCTACTCAAGAGCTTGACACTATAGGTATCCAATTTGCTACGAGAGCATCTTTAAGTACATGTTACACCTTCAATAGTCGAGGTAGTCAAACCCTCATACTACCTTTAAATTCAAGCAAGCTAACTCAATTCACTTCAAACTCCACATCAATCATTAACCATTGAGACAACAATCTGTCACGAGCAAGCATAACCCACAAATCTTTACCCCATGCTAGAACAACAACAATGAACATTAAGTGATTTTTACTCAAGAATTCAAAATAACCCATAACCACAATATCGCCCAACGCATCAACCTATGATTAACCAAGGCATATTACACACAAGGAATCGAGCACACCCAAAAACAAATTGACAAACATTCCCACATACTATACCTTATCAATTTAACCCAAGAATTGTGTAACACTGTATTTCTACTCAAACTTCGAAACACACATAGAACAACACGAAACACACGATATTGACAACAGAAAACACCCTTCCCAACTCCCTGGAAATTGAGCAATCAACAACCCATGGCAAGACATCTCAACGTGTCCTAGAATCGCAAGAACAAAATAAGAGCACATACCTAGCGACGCGGAGTTTCAGAAAAATGGAGAAGAGCAAGGAGGGCGTAGCTGCGCGACATAGAACTACTTGAAGAAATTCGTAGGGGTAAAGTGAAGGGGTGAAAATCGTGGTGAATGTAGTGAAAAAGGGAAAGGATGGGCAATTTAGGGGAAGAAATCGGGGTTAAAAGGGTTGGGTCAGGTAGTTTCCAACGAAACTGGGTAAAACTTGGTTATTTAATGAAATACAAAATTTACTCACCTAGGACGCGACGTGCGGTTCGCACGGAGTCTAATGGAAATTTAATTCCAGGCGAGGCCAATATTTGTCCCTTGCTCCACGTCGCGAGGCTAGCGCGGTATTACCTTCTTTTTGACGTAAAAGTAACTTACCATCGAAATCAAAATTCTAGACCTCCTCCACGACGCGCCACATACATGGAGTCCTCTACCTCAAATGGTATTAGGCGAGGCAAAAATTTTCCCCGCCTCCGCGATGCGCTCCCTACACGGAGTTGCCTTGGGCGAAATTTCTTCATCCTGCATATTATCAGCTCAACACCCATTAATCAAAAACATGATGGTTTGCCTCCCATCCAGCGCCTTAGTTTCGGTCGTGGCACGACACATATTTTTGTATTTTTCTTGATAAATCATTTTTTTTACTAATTCCTAAGAACTAGAATAGCCAAATAAAAACACATAAATCATAACTATTACAATGGTTCACGGGCTTCGTCCCGTGTAGCGCCTGATTTAACGTCGCGGCATGACCCATCTCATGACTTATTCATCATTCAATGTGAGCCCTTCAAGCTCACGATCCACATCACTTCCAAAATAATGCTTGACCCTTTGACCATTCACAAGGAAAGTACAACTCTTATCCTTGTTTTTTAACTCCACAACACCATGTTGGCTCATCCTCATCACCTCAAACGGGACACTCCACTTAGACCGAAGCTTTCATGGGAACAAATTCAAATCTAGAATTGAAAAGTAACACTAACTGACTCGGCTCAAAGGTGCGTGACACAATATGCTTGTCATGCCACCTCTTGGTCTTCTCTTTATACAACTTTGCATTTTCATAGGCGTGAAGCCTAAACTCTTCTAGCTCGTGCAGCTGTGTTATCCTCTTTCTGCCTGCTATTTTAGCATCTAGATTCAGCTTCTTAATCGCCCAATATGCCTTGTGCTTTAACTCAGCTGGTAAGTGACAAGCTTTCCCAAATACTATTCGATAAGGAGAAGTCCCTATCGATGTCTTGTAAGCAGTCCGATATGCCCATAAGGCATCATCTAACTTATTAGCCCAATCTCTTCTTTGGGCATTCACAGTCTTTTGGAGGATCTGCTTGACCTCCCTGTTTGATACCTCTACATGCCCGTTAGTTTGGGGATTATATGTTGTAGCCACTTTGTGCCTCACCACATACTTTGCTAATAGACTATGAACTGAGTTATTGATAAAGTGCTTACCTCAATCACTGATTATCGCCCTTGGCATTCCAAACTTGGTGAAGATGTGCTTCTAAATGAACTTGACAACCACTTTGGCATCATTTGTTGGCAATGCAACAACCTCCACCCACTTAGACACGTAGTCCACAACGACTAAATGTATTGATTACCCTGGGACGATGGGAATGGTCCCATGAAGTCTATCCCTCACACATCAAATATCTCCACCTCTAGTATGTTGTTCAATGGCATCTCATGCCTCTTTGAAATGGTGCCCATCCTCTAACACTGATCACAACCTTTCACAAACACAGCAGCATCTTTAAATAGAGTAGGCCAAAAGAAACCAGATTGCAATACCTTATGTGCAGTTCTTTTGCCTCCATGATATCCACCATATGGCGACGCGTGGCAACTCTCCAACACTTGTGTTGCCTCCTGCTCAACTATACACCTTCTCATCATCTGATCCGAACCCTTTTTGAACAAATATGGCTCATCCCATATATAGAAGTGTGCATCATACTTTAACCTCTGCTTCTGATGTGTTGATGCCCCAGGTGGAAATAAACCACTCACCAGAAAATTCACAATGTCCGCATACCAAGTTACCTGAGCAATGTCCAAAGCAAGCAATTGCTCATCAGGAAACTCTTCACGAATATGCCCTTCATTTTTCACATGAGATGAATCCTCTAGTCAGGACAGATGATCAGCTATTTGGTTCTTAGTTCCCTTCCTATCTCTTATTTCGAGGTCAAACTCGCAGCAGCAGGATCCACCTAATCAACCTAGGTTTTACATCCTTCTTATTGAACAAGTACCGAATGGCAACATGATCAGTGTAGACTATCACTTTGGTTCCCACCAAGTATGACATGAACTTGTCAAATGCGAACACCAATGCTAACATCTCCTTCTCAGTAACTGTGTAGTTTGATTGGGCTGCGTCAAGTGTTTTGCTCTCATAGTAGATGGAGTGAAACACCTTGTCCTTTCTCTGCCCAAGCACTGCCTCAACTGCTATATCACTAGCATCACACATCAGCTCATATGGAAGCTCCCAATTTGGAGCAATAAGAATAGAAGCCTCAATCAACTTCTGTTTCAGCATCTCAAAACCCTGCAAACATTTTTCATCAAACATAAATTTCATCTCTTTCTCTAATAAGTTGCACATAGGTCTTGCAGTTTTAGAGAAGTCCTTGATGAACCTCCTGTAAAAACCAGCATGTCCAAGGACGCTTCACACTCCCTTCACTGATATTGGTGGTGGCAACTTCTCAATCACTTCCACTTTTACTTTGTCTACTTCTAGCCCACTCTTGGAGATCTTGTACCCCAACACAATTCCTTCTTTGACCAGAAAGTGACACTTCTCTCAGTTCAGCACCAGATTGGTCTCTTCACACCTAGCAAAAACTATGTCAAGATTAGATAAACAAAGTTCAAACGACTCACCAAACACCGAGAAATAATCCATGAATACTTCAACAAAATCTTCCACCATATCATGGAAGATTGCCATCATATATCTGTGAAATGTGGCTGGGGCATTGCACAAGCCGAATGGCATGCGTTTGAACGCATACATGCCATAAGGGGAAGTGAATGTCGTCTTATCTTGATCCTCAAGTGCAATGATGATCTGATTATACCCTGAATAACCATCAAGGAAATAGTAATACTCTTGGCTAGCCAACCTGTCTAACATTTGATCATTGAACGGTATCGGATAGTGGTCCTTCCTGGTGGCTTCATTGAGTTTTCTGTAGTCCATGCATATCCTCCACCCAGTCACTATTCTTGTGGGGATCAACTCATTTTTCTCATTGGTCACAACTGTCATTCTGCCCTTCTTGGGTACACACTACACTGGACTTACCTATTTACTGTTAGATATTTGTTACACAATCCCTGCATCCAGTCACTTGATGACTTCTTTTCTGACAACATCTTCATCAATGGATTTAGTCTCCACTTATGCTATGCACTTGCCTTGTACCCTTCTTCCATGTATATTTTGTGCATACACAGTGCGGGACTAATACCATGGATGTCAAACATTTGCCACCCCAGAGCTGTTTTCCTCCTCTTCAGAATAAGTAGTGTGGCTTCCACCTATTTGTCAGATAATGTTGCAGACAAAATAACCAGTAAAGTTTCATCTTCACCCAAAAATGCATACCTGAGGTGGGCTGGCATTGTTTTCAACTCCAGCTTGGGTGCTTCTTCAATGGAGAGTTTAGGTGGAGGACCCTACACCCTATTTAGAGGCTCCCAGCGCTCTCCACAGGTAACCATAAGTGACACATAAAGGAATTGCACCATTTCATGTGCCTCAGCATCCTCATATATGTTATCACCCACCAGCACTCGCTCTAGAGGATCCTTAGCTGCAATATATTTAGCTTCTGCCTCAAGATCTATCAAGGTTATGGAAGACAACTTCTCATACACAACTGGAAATTCTAAGGCTTTGTATACATCAAACACCTCCACTTTATCATGAGCTCTCATAGTAAGCTATCCATCTGCTACATCTATCATTGCCCTACCAGCCGCTAAGAAAGGTCGTCCTAAGGTGAAAGGGATCTCAGGATCAGGCTCAAAATTCAATACTACAAAGTCTACTGGGAAAATTAGAGATCCCACTTGTACGAACACATCTTCCACAACACACTCAGGTTTAGCTACAGATCTATCCGCCAACTGCAAAATTATGGCAGTTGGTTTAGGACTATCCAACCCCATCTTTTTGTATAGAGAAGTTGGCATCAAGTTTATACTCGCTCCTAGATCACACAACCCTCGAGCATGGATGCTTTGCCCTATAGTAATTTGCACAGTAAAACTACCCGAATCTTTTAGTTTAAGGTGCAGCTTGTTCTGAATTCTAGAGCTGCACTCTTCTGTAAGTGCCACAGTCTCATGCTCTGTCAGCCTCCTTTTGTTTGCTACGATATCTTTCACATACTTTACATACCTGGGTATACCCTGCAAAACATCTACCAATGGCAAGTTAATGTGAACTTGTTTCAAGAGAGAGAGAAACTTACAAAACATTCGTCCTCCTTTTGTTTCTTGAACTTCTGAGGAAATGGAGGAGGTGGTCTCACTATTGGTTGCACTCTTTATTCCGGTGCAACTACTTCATTCTCCTTAAGCTCACCCTCTTTAGGTTCACTGGATGTTTTCTTTTTCGTGTGTTATAGTCCATGAATTTTGGGTGATATATGCATCCGACATTTTTTTTGCCGAAATTATTTTTGGGCTTCTGTGACGACCGATAAAATTGTGTGGGTTGGTTCAGAGGGGAAAACGTCGGTATTTTCAAGTTCAAACGAGGTCCGAATGGGAAATAGGAGTTTTCCATTTTTCGTGTGTTATAGTCCATTAATTTTGGGTGATTTGTGCGCCCGGCGATTTTTGTGGGTGTTTTTGACGACCTAATAGATGGGTGCGTTGCTTCGGAGGGGAAAACTTCGGTACTTTCAAGTTCAAACAAGGAACGAACCGGGAAATAAGAATTTTTCCATTTATTGTGTGTTATAGTTCATGGATTTTGGTGATATGTGCGCCCGCCAGTTTTTGGCCGAATTTTTTTGTGGGCGTCTATGACGACCTATTAAATGGTATGTGCTGGTTCAAAGGGGAAAACGTCGGTACTTTCAAGTTAAAACGAGGCTCAGAACGGAAAATAGTGATTTTTTCATTTTTCGTGTGTTATAGTCCATGAATTTTGTGTGATATGTGCACCTCACAGTTTTTTGGCTTAAATTTTTTGTGGGCGTCCGTGATGAAACCTGCGTTGGCTCGGAGAGGAAAATGTCGGTATTTTCAAATTTAAACGAGGTCTAGAATGGGAAATAGGGATTTTTTCATTTTTTGAATGACGCTAGAGCACTATTCAAGTCATCGGTATTGATCACAATCGATACTCGAAATTGCAAGAGAACAACCACATTCACACACATCAAGAGGTGGCAACTTTTAAATCGGGTGAAAACCATCATATACATTTAAAACCAATGAATCACAAACCCATATATATATCAACAAAATCCAACATTCAAAAAAACAATCACAAACGCATAATATCCTAAAAAACAACCCAAAAAAGGCAGATATGGAAGTACCTCACCCTGCCAAACTAAACTAGCAATTGTCCTCAAATTCCAAGAAATAACAAAAACTAAACAAGAACATAAAGAGAGTCAAAAATCCCCCTAGGGTGAAATCTACATATCGGTGACTCCATTTGTCTGGGCATTACTTCCCGGCTCTAAAACATCCTTCACTCTACTGGAGCCCACCATCGAAGTATCCCTCAAAGTAGCCGCCACAGCTGTATGGACCATAGCTCCCTCAAGATCCTCCAACTCGTCATACACTGTTGTATCTCGAATACCCAGCTCCTTCTCATTAGTCTCGGCCTTAGACTCAATATCTACCTCATCTCTAGCAACATCTCCGGTAGTAGTTGGAGCAATCTCAAAACTGACCGGGAAATCTATACTCGGAACCTCCGGGATCTCAACCATGCCGAATAACATAGATAGATTGGTGGATTTTAGCTCATCTACATCTCCGCAGGCCAACAATATCGGCCTTCAAGGCAGGAACATCCTCAGAAGCACCCCAGACTTACTCACAAGCCTATACCCTCACAATAAAGGCATCTAGTGCAAATACATGGACATCTATCCGCTCTTTGTTCTCTCTCAAATCAGCCCTAATTGGGGCCAAGGCAGTATCAATCGCCCTCTCAATCAACCCAGGCACAACGGCCTCTACCTGGGAGGCACAAACATTAGCAGATTAGGCCAAATATCCTATCTTGTACAACATAGCCTAAGTGATTGGGGATTGGGAAGAAGAAACAACAACAATATGAGTGGAGCAGTACTAGAAGGTATATAAGTCAAAGTGTCAGGGGTACATGTAGGCTCACTGGCCTAAGGGGGAAGAATTTTCTCTTTCGGTAACATATCCACATCAGTTACCGGGGAAGTATCCGCCGGTGCAGTTTTCCTCCTATTAGCCTCATCCCTCATGTAATCGGCCTCTATCCTTTAGATGTCAGTAGAGGAAGTGAGAGTCACTTCCACATTTGTCTTAGCGATCAAAAGGACACGGGCACGCATACACAACTCTATAATCAAGACTAGGAAGGGGAGAGATAGCTCTGCTTGGCCCTCATGGCCATCTCCTACTCTATGATCAGACCTAGATTAATATCAGCTCGATCAATGATGGATCCCAGCAATGCAGCCTTTGGATGCCTAAGTGTAGACTTGTTCTGGAGGTTATCAAAGTGCTGGCGATAAATCCAAACCAATATTTAGAAGCTAAATTTAGCTCCTTCTTCTCTATAGGAGCTACAACCTCAATCCAAGACAGCTTGATATTGGATATGAATGGTACTAACCAACCCTTCAAGTCATCGAGGGTCTTCTTGTGTGTTCGATCCACTAAGAAGTGGATTATATTCCTCGTGCAACCAAGCACCTCATTGATATCAGTGTTGCTACACTTCACCTCCCGGCCCTGTACTACCACATGATCAACCGGCTTGAATGTCCTGGCCTTCTTCTTTCCTTTGAGAACCAGCTTCCCGTACTTGGCATAGTACTCCCGGACCCATATAGGAATGTATGAGCCATGGGGAATGGTGAAGATCTCGAAGTTGTGGAGCTTGATAGTGTTTAACACCTTCGGGTACCAGTCTACCACACCATCTGTAGATAATCTATTTTCTTCCAATATCATCCTCAAACCCTCGGCCTTCAATCTATTCAGTAACAGGCGAGGAAGAGCCTGAACTGGTGGTCCCTGCTCTACTACATGTGCTGGAGGTGGAGGAGGCACTAGGATCCGAACTGGATCATTCAAAGATTTAGAGCGTAGCTCCGCTCTCCTAGTTTGGAGAGTCTGATCGTCTTCTTACTCAGAGGCGGAGATTAGTGAACTGTCTCTCTAGTTGCCCTCACCTTTAGAGGTAGTGAGGTTGGTGGCATAGACACCCTTGCTGTTAAATCTCTCTACCGCAGGTGTTTGCACGACGAACTCCTTCCCTTTTCCTTTTCCCCAGTTGGAGGAAGTTTTGTCAGTGCATTCTGAGAGGTTGCAGCCCCATCATTTATAGCGATGCCTCTAGCCCTCTTTCAGGGTGGTTTATTCCGAGAGACATTATTCATCTCTTTAAACGTTTGGATGGTGAACCAATCCATGAAACATGGCTGAGGTTTCAAAAGTTGTTGCTCCAATGTCCAACTCACAAACTTCCAAATAACGTGTTGTTGCAACACTTCTATTGGAGTCTAGACTCGGTGAACAAATGTGTGGCTGATCACCTTGTCCGGGGAGGAATTATGCATCAACCTTTTGAGATAGTGTCAGCTCTCATTGATGGGATGATGAAGATAGACCGAGCTAGGTATACTAGGGAGGATCAGGTGTCTCCTTTGACTTTCAGGATGACAAAGGAACAAATAGAAAAATACCAAGAGCGAGATGAAAACATGGCTAAAATGATGACCCAAATGGATCTTTTGTCAAAAAATGTCATGGGTAGGTGTTCTAAGGCTGTGAATGTTGTTAGAGTTAGTGGAATAAATCCCGATGATGCATACTTTGAAGTGTTGTACAATGAAGAAGTACACTTTCTAGCAAATTAGGGAGGGAGTTTCAACCAAAATTATCCAAGTCCACATGAAAACTAAGGTTGGAATAGAGAGCGTGATGAAGGATGGAAAGATCGTGATAGGGAGTGGCGCGACCGTGGTACAAACTGGAGGGAGCGAGATGGTGAAAAAGAGAGATATGTTCCTCCCCATGAGTGTCCAAAGCCAAAAGAGCAAAGGGCTAACCCCAAAAACTTTTGCATTGAAGATTTGCTTACACGCATTCTCAATAAAGTAGAAGGGTCGGACAAAGTGCTTAAAAAAATGAAAGATGACATCTCAATTATGGTTACGTCTCACTATATGTCCATTAAACAACTGGAAACGCAAATGGGTCAGATTTCATCTTATTTGAAACCAACGCCAAAAGGAGGTTTACCAAGTGATACCTTGGTTAACCCAAATAATGAACCTTGAAAGCGTATCCATGTCGTGCCATGACGTTAAATAAGGCTCTTCTTGGGAGGCAACCCAAGTTTTTAAGCTTTTATTACTGTTGTTTAAATAATGGGTGTTGAATATGCAGGTAGAAAATTTGAAATTTTGGGAAAATGAGCAATTAGGCGAGCCAAGTACTAGTCGACAACTCGCCGAACAGGTCGGCGAGCTCGATCTGGATCGCCGTTTGGACCAACTAGTTAGCTAGTTGTTCTGTAAAACTCGTCGGGCAAAAGATCCATTCAGCGCATCGTCAAATAGGTCAGCGACATAAGTCAGCGTCGCAGACTTGAGCGCGAACTGAAGAGTCAAAAGACTAATACTACTTTAAAATTCAAAAATCTCCCTCATTTCTTACTTTTAGACTTCTACACTTTCACAACCGCACTTTAGGCTTTTGTAATTGCATTTCTTGCATTTTGTGTTGGATAAATTGCTCAGGGGAACTTTGGTGCACTTTGCTAGCCTAGTATTTAAATTTCTCCTTTTGAGGTTGGTTATCTACAATTTGGTAATTTCAAATGCATGATCATTTCCTTGTCATATATTTGCATATATTTGATTGTTTGAATGTTTGTTGATAGTGCATGCCCGTATCGTGTTTCATTTTGAGTTCTTAGCCTTTAAATTGTGAAATTCCGTGTGTTTGATTGATAAAATTTGTGGGTTGTGTTCATTTTCAGATTCTAGATCGTCAAGTTCGAAAATTGAGAACCAAGAAGGTGGCATTAGTCAAGCTCTTGTGGAGAAATTAGTTTGTTGAGGAATCTACATGGGAGGCTAAGGAGAACAAGAAGAAGAAATATACACATCTCTTTGAGTCCAGAGACATTCCAAATCAAGGTACTAATTCTCTTCTTAGTACTCTTTAATTAATATATTGAATGTGTTAGATTTGCTTATTGGATGTTTGAGTCGAATGTTAGATGTTACACCCTTAGTCTACTTAGAGTGATCTCATTGGAGGACGAATGATCACAAGGGGGAGATATTGTAACATCCCGCCTTAGAAAGAAACTAGAAATAGAAAGAAATCATTTTTGGAAAGATTAAATTTGGAAGTATTGGCAAGATATGCTATGTATGGGTTTGGGTCAACTTCAAACAACCATAACTTTCAGTACATGATGATTTAGGTGGGCTATAAGATATCAAATGAAGGGTATTTAAATTATCCTTCCAACGCCACCGAGTTTTCTAATTTTTGAGCTCGTATAAGGGAGATATGCTCGTTTGAAGTCAAAATGTCCAGTTAAGGAAAGTTACCCGAATTTAAGAGGGGTATTTTGGTCTTTTCAGTACCCAATTAAGTTATTTCGTTTTTAGTAATTTATTTGGGGTCTAAACTGATTTGGTTCAGTTTACGCATTCCAAACTAACGATAGGGCTTTGAGAGAAGAGAAAAGAGGAAAAAGCCAAGGTTTCATCGCATTCTTGAGATTTTGCTTGCGGATTTCGCCAAGGGTTTATCCCTACGAGGAATGTGAGATCACGTAGCATTGGATTCATTCACCCATGTGCCAATCATGATTTAATTCATCATATTTACGTTCTTGAAAGTAGAGTATATGAGTTCTTGATGAATTTTGTTGAAGTTTCGTTTGAATCTTGATTGTTGGGTTTTAGAGGAGTTCTTGAGATGATTTGATGAGATTTAAGGTTGTTTTTGAGTAGATTCTTGTATACTTTGGTTGGGTATTCAAATCTAAGTGATTGGGGAGGAATCCACTCGATTCTATATGAACTAGGGTCGAAAAACGAGTAAGAAAATTCATCAAGATATCTAGAAAAGGGGTGGGGCGCCGCGCCACTCAATGCGCCCCATATCAGTGTCTGAAGTTTGGGCTTTAGGGCGCCGCGCCACTCAGAAATAGTTATGGTTTTAAACATATGAGCTAGTTACATTTTGGGAGTAGTATTGACCACCGATTCTTTTAGCATAGACTACTGGATCCACTTAGTAGTTAGGTTCTATACCCCCGACAAGGGTATAAGACGTTATATCATCACATAGCTGAAAGTGATGGTTTTCGGTTAGATAGACTCCCATAGAGATATTTTGTGTTCTTCTATACACAAAGTTATTTGTATTTTCATATACAAACTGAATTATTGTTGTATTTTTTCAATTAACAAAGTTGTTATCCACATGTTTTAAAGATTTTCTTTATATTACATTTATATTATTGCTTTATATTGAAATGAGTAGAGTTGAGACCATGCAAGTTCTTTCAATTCCCTTTCAAGCACATGTCTTGTTTTAGAATTCCCATCGCATGCTCGTACATTCAATGTACTGATGCCTTTTGTCCTACATCTTTTTATGATGCAAATACAAGTCACCAGAATCAAGATGCAGTACTTCGTTGATTCAGTTGAGCTTCAGAGCTTGTCGATGAGCCTCCTTGCTTCCGGAGGATCCCCTTTGTTATTGTTTTATTAGAATATTTTATTAGGATGTCGTGGGTCTTGTCTCGACGTCCATCTCAGTTATTAGAGGCTTCATAGAAACTTAGTTATTATTAGTTCATGCGTTTTTTTTTTATTTCCAGTACTGATGTTGAAACTTGAGTTGACATTTTGGCTAATTGAAGGTTTCTTTTAAGGGATTCTAAGTTTATTGCATGAGTTTATCTTTTTAGACTGTTTCATGTTATTTAAGTCTTCCGCTAAGAGTTAAGCCAGACCAGGGGTTCTCTTGTGGGAAACAATGGTTCTCGAGTGCCAGTCCCTCCCAGGGTGTAGGCTCGGGGTGTGACAACCATGTAGCAACTCTTTATTGCTTTCGAGCAGTGCTTTATTGGATCCACTTAGTTAAGGTGTTTTATACCCCAGCAAAGTATATGACAGTTTTGACAGCATGGGCGAGACGCTGTATCATTACGTAACTCATAGTGATGGTTGTCGATTAGAGAATCTACCAAATAAGAGTAAAAGGTAATTTATTGTACTTTTATATGCATCCTTGAGTTACATCTTTTATTTATGAAGCATTAAATATTTCATCTCTTATTATTACTTTGTATTGAGTTGAGTTGATGTAAGTATTCTTCCAGCCTTATCAATTCAGTTATTTATTCATTCAACTTTATTACATACTCGTATATTTAATGTACTGATGTCAATCGACCTGCATCTTTCTATGATGTAGATATAGATGTTCAAGATCATCAACATATGATCCGTTGAGATCACTGTGCACTTCTTTCTATCTTTGGTGAGCCTTCTTTGCATTCTGGAGGACTCCACTCTTGTCTTTCAGTTTAGTAGTTTTGAGATGTTGTGGATCTTGTCCCGACATCCATGTTGAACTACAGAAGCTTCATAGATAGTTAGTGTTGAACTATTTTGACAAACTATTCATTATTTTCAGACAGTTTTGAGTATACTATTTTGAGATAGTTTAAGTTTTGAGACTTGTGAATTTAAATTTTATTTTAAAGCTTAAATTTGCTTGAGTTAGTCTTCCACTAAGTAGCCAGTTGGATCAAGGGTTCACTTAGGGATTAAAAATGGTTCTCTAGTGCCAACCATATTCAAGGTGCAGGCTCGGGCATTATAAACTTGGTATGAGAGCACAAAGTCCAAGTGTCCTAGGGTGTCATTGAAGTTGTGTAAGTAGGATGATATTTTATGGTTGTGAGGGTCCCACTTCTATAAATGAGGAACTACAGACACCTAAGAAAAGTTTTCCTTCTTTCATACTCTAAATTCTGCAATAAAACTATTTCATAAGGAACTTATTCAAACTCGTGCGTTTCTCAAATCCATTTGACTACCACTCATACTGAAGTTGGTTTGAGAGCAAAGCCCAGATCCTTATTGATAAGTTACTCTCAGCAAAAGTCTTCAAAAAGTCATGAGACTGTAGAGGGGCTTGAGAGAAGCCCGTGAATGAGCTTCAGTGTTTGGATTCAAAATAATGCACTCTTATTCATATGAATTGTGTGTTTGAGCTAGAAGCATGACGTGCCCTTAGATTTTCTTCTCTAAACATTTTCCCGGGTGATATCCTTTAAGAGGGAAGTATATTTTTGAGTGCTTGGGTAGCATTATCACCCGAAGTATGTTGTGATTTGCAATATTATGCGCCAGTAGTAGAAGAAGTGACCAGAGTTAGAAGTATGTATTTGGAAGTGTAGTAACTTAAAGAGAAGGGGATGGTTATTGAGTAAAGTATGTAAGTTGTAGCCGGGTACCTAGTAAGTCATTAATGTGGGGTTTTCCCCTTATGTGTGGGCTAAGGAGTAGTAATTTTGTGTGGATATAATGATAGAAGGTAGAGAAAGAGTTACTAGTTAGGATGAGTTAGAGTGTACTTTACTCAGAAAGAAGTTTATGTCAATGTGCTATTGTGTTAGTGAACACTAAGTGTAGGTGTTGAAATGAAGAGCAGAGTATTCATGAGGTTATAGATCTAAGCTAGGCTTATGATTTTTGAAGGGAGAGCCCCATGACATTCAGAGGGTTATAGAACTAATTAGGCAATGATGTATAGTGTAAGGGTAAATAGTACTTAAGTTGTGTAAAGGAATGTGACGATAAACTATAAATATATAAACTAAGAGATTAAAATTGACTATTTATCGTGAGGTCTTAATGGGAGAGTGTTTCTTAATTTTACCTCGTAGCTGTAAATGAGTAAAGTATGTAACTAATTATATTGATATCCGTGCTTAGTAATAGACACTAAGCTTGAATTTGAGATGAGTGTCGTGATAAAATGATGGCAACATGATGGTGATGATGTTATTTTTTAGAGTTGATATAGTAGGTTTGACATGAAGTTGGTGAGGAATTAAAGTGTTACTTTGTAATAAAGGTGAGTGGTACATGTATGGTATTATGACTTTTAGATGAGAGCTATGAAGTGTGACTAAGTCATTAGGTTATAGAGAGTATTAAGAGGAGTACCCGATATCGCATGTAGGTTGATGAGGTTCCAATTAAGTTTATGGATTTTCATGTGTGCCTAGATAGTTTATTTGAGCTGTCAATATGGATAAGGCTGAAGTAAGAATTCGTTTTTTCCTTAAGAGTTAGATTAAGCGGCTTTATAAGTCAATGTGAATAACAGTTATAGAAAGTCTTTTATAGAAGCCAGAAGAAGTTACGAGAAGTATCTCAGAACGAAGCTTTAGAAGTAATCTTAGTACCTACATGTGGGGAGTCTAGTATCCATGAGATTATCATGTCCCAAGTATTAGAATAAAGCAAATATAGACTAGTTTAGAGAGGATGGAATAGATCCATAGCTTTAAATTGTCAGCTTCAAACCTAAGGAGGAGATGATAAGGTGAGGAATTAAGTCAAGTCTTGAGAATCAGATAGTGATGTATTTAGAGAGAGTTATGGCGATATATCAATCTATTCATAATCTAGCATATTCCTCAAAGTTCATTCATTATAACATCCGGTTGATGCCTCTAATATCAAAATTGTGTTCATGACCTATGCCCATGCACTTCAGACAGATTCACATCAATGCTTAATTCCCAGAATGAGGGGAAAATACTTTTTCCCATTGATTTCAATCTTACTCCATAAAGTTATAGATATCAGCCTCATGATATAAACCTATTCATATAAGCACTCATGTATTATAGCATGCTCAATCTCGAAAATTCATGATATACTGTCAATGTAGCAACATAATGGTATGCCATGCATACTCTTATATTACAATTCTCAAAGGAATTATGCTTATGATCTTTCTCCCTAAATCTCTTTTGGTAATCCTTTTCAGTTTGGAGAATGATGTTGTTAATAGTAGTTGTGTGATGATAGATAAGAGCAAGTTGTTGTTTCTTATTGTGTTAGTGGTGGTGTGATAATTCCATCTAAGCTTATAAATAAGGAGGAAGAAGGATATGAGGTTTTACGATGACTAATAGTAAATGAGATTAATTAGTCGGTATTTTGGTAATAATGCATGAATTTTCAGTTAGTAAAGATGACGAGAGAATGAGGAATTCTTAGGAAGATTGCTAATAGGAGTCCATGGAGTTGTTATAATTCTAGTCTTGAATGAGGTGTTGATAACACATGGATAAATGCATCATGCACTTGGTGGTTCTTGATTAGGAGTCGAGGTTGGTTGAATGCAGTGGTAAAGAGTATTATTCTTGGGATGAGATTCCCAATAGAGGTATAAAACCTGAATCTTGTGGTTTAGATTAGCAGAAACATCTCATATTTAGCACCTTGTATTTGGAGTTAGGATTGAACACATTAAGAGCAGGTAGTTTATCTTTGACCCTGGTAAGAGTAGTCATAAACCCTTGTAGAAGTTAGGAGTTACAGCTAATGAGGTGTGGTATTCATAAAGGGGGCCATGGTTTAGAGGTGTTGCTAGGCTTGAAAGCTACCAGTTGTATTGCTTAAGGCATAGTAGTCCTATTCTTCCTTCCCATGTACCTTTGTTTCATGTCAAAGAACTTCAGCTAGAGCATGACTATGTTCAAACCTTTATCGTTTGTGACCTATGTGCTATAAACAGTTCAAAACTCTTAGTATAAATTTTTTCTACCTAAGGTAGTAGGCAAGTTCAGTAGTTAGAAAGATAGAAAGAGTAGCTCATTCCCTTCAGTGCTCAGTTTAGCCATCATTCGAGGATGAATGATCCCAAGAGAAGATATAGTAACACCCCAAAAAAATTCTAAGCTAAGACTCGAATAATTCTGTAACACCTCACAACTCTACTCTTAAAAATCTGAATCGTTCAGCGTAAGTATATGAGCTTGAACTGGGTGATTTCCGACTTGATCATGTATTCTAAGGTCCTTTAACAAATAGATCAAGAGTATCTAAAGTGATATAGATTCATAAGGGACCCCAAACACCAAGCCAAGTTTAAAGGTTTCCTATTGGCTAAGTTCTCGCATGAGTTCATATAAAGGGCAACTTCAAAAGACTCATATATCTCAGCATATAATGAATTAGGTCATATAACCTATCAATCTAAAGGACTATGAGTATTCTTTTCACCGCCAAAAAACTTACCTTATTCCAAGTTCGGAGTACTAAGTTATGGTTGTTTTACTATAACATACCTGGGAAATTGGGAGAACTCATGTGCTCAATCGATGATCCGCTGAATGGGCTGGAGAATCGCTGAATTAGCTCACCAAATTGTCCCAAAAACCTTAAGCTTATATCCATTTAGGTGATCTAAAGTCCAAACGGGTGATCCACTGAGTATTTTAGGCGAGGAGACCTCGAGATCGCCGATTTGCTAAAGAGATTCATTAAAAGTCATTTTGTTTGATTTTTATGGTTTTCTTGCATTCCTAGAAAGGTATTCTTGACCTTTAACCCTAACTATACTACCCTAAGTCCATTTTACAATCTAATAACATCATTATACGTATAGTAACTCTCAAAATACTCAATTCTCAATCTTCCAAAGATCAACAACTCCAAGAAAGGATTTCTCCAATTTCTCAAGATGTAAAGGCTCGATGTTCAAGATTCTCTTCAAGAATCCTAATATTTTTAATCCAATATGCTTCTCCACTTTTAGTGTCCAAGAAACCGCAAGGAAGACAAAAGCTAGAGTTACAAATCTTCCAATCAAGTTCTCCTTCAAACTTCTTTAAGAACTTTGCTCTTCCAGGTATGTAAGACTATCATAGTGATATACTGAGTTCATCCTCATGCCCTATGTTTACTTTCTATCAGTAAAGAATAATTTAAGGTTACATCTTTAGTTTTGATAACTCTTGAGATGAGTTCCATTGTTGAGTTTTAAATTCTATTTCCTGATTATTGAGTTGCTATATCTTGCATTGAGATTCTTCAATTGATTGTTCATGTCTATTTTTCAGCATAAAACATATTTTTAAGTTATAATTGAGCATTTATTTAGTTATTATTGAGAATCTTTTTAAGCAAATGATGGTCTTAGACTGATCTTTTGAGAAAGCAAAGATGACTTCTGAGAAGAGATTTATACATTATTTGAGAAAGAGTATAAGAGAACTAAGTATTCCTAAATGTATCATTTTTTACATTGAGAAAACAGAAACTTTGATTTCTAAATGAGTTAACGAGTTTAAAGATATTTCAGAGTCGTTATCTCTCTTAAGAGGATATTTTGAGAAATTACCTCAAATTGAGAAATAATATGTTTTATATACTTGAACATGAGTATATTTTTATTGGGACTAGTATTAAGCACTAGTATGGGGATGATTTGAGCCAAATCACACTCCTCATAAACCATATAGCCAACATGGGTAAAAGATCATACTTTTTAGATGACTCTTTCTTGCTTTTGAGCTGAGCTTTAGAGGATCCACTTAGGTGAGGGGTTCAATACTCTAACAAGATAAAAAAGTTTTGGCAGCGTGAGTGAGATGCTGTATCATTATGTATCTCATAGTGATAATTGTCAGTTAGAAAATCTCACAAATAAGAGTAAAGTGTAATTTATTGTATTTTTATATACATCCTTGAGTTAACATATTTTATTTATGAAGCCTTAAATAATTCATCTCTTATTATTGCTTTGTATTGAGTTGAATTGAGGTGAGTATTCTTCCAGCCTTATTAATTCAGTTACTTATTCATTTAGCTTTGTTACATACTCATATATTCAATGTACTAATGTCTATCGACCTGCATCTTTCTATGATGCATATATATGTGTTCAGGATCATCAACCGACACTCCATTGAGATCACTTTGCACTTCTTTCTAGCTTTAGAGAGCCTTCCTTGCATTCTGGAGGACTCCACTCTTGACTTTCAGTTTAGTAGTTTTGAGGTGTCGTGGGTCTTGTCCCAACAATCATGTTGAACTATAGAGGCTTTATAGATAGTGTTGAGTTTCTGTTAGTATTTCTTTTGAACTATTTTGACAAAGTATCATTATTTTCAGAGGATTTTCAAACAGTTTTGAGTATACTATTTTGAGATAGTTTGAGTTTTGAGAAGTTTTGAGACTTGTGAATTTAAATTTTGATTTAAAGTTTAAATCTTCTTGAGTTAATCTTCCGCTAAATAGTCAACCAGGCCAAGGATTCACTTGGAGATCAATAATGATTTTTTAAGTGTCGGTCAGTCTAGGGTGTAGGCTCGGGGAGTGATAATAGAATCATCTATTTTAGCGATTTTCCCTATTTTGATCTATGCATTACTGAATGAGTCCTCGAAAATGTAGGCTATGTGGTTAAAATGGTTGATGAGAGCAGATCTAAGCATCTACATGATCCTATCCGCATGTAAAATCTTTTTCAAGTTCGAAATAGAAACATCATCAAGAAAAGGAAAATTATAGGTACTTTTTCTACCAGCAATGAAGTCGAAAAACTTGATGAAGATCAAATTGAGGAAGAACAACTTCTTGAACATCAAACTTGTATTCGTATTCATTCTAGTTCATGTTGTATTTTGTATAATAAAATTTATATTTCTTTATCTGTTTGTATTCATTCCAATATGTGTGCCAAATTGATGCGTAGTTCTTTAGAAACCATATCTGTATCCATTTATTTCTTTCACGGTGTAATAGTATTTTTTTTCTTCAGAATCTTGTATCCTTTCTTAAATTGTATTCATTCCATTATGTATGATATATTGTATTCATTATGGTTTTCATGTTTGAGTTTATATAATGACATTTGTATTTCTTTATTAGTTTGTAATCATTTTTAATAGGTATGTCAAATAGATTAGTAGCTATTTAAGAAAAATATTTGTATCCATATACTCATGTAAACTCGTGTTCATTTAGAAAGGATACAACATTGGTTTGTATATTTTTTTCTTAAAATTCCAACAAAAATTGTATTCCCATCATCAAAACTTACAAATTTACAATCATAGTAACAATCAAAATTTGCATTTAAAAAAAAATGTATTCCATGACAAAAAATGTATATTTTATCTGTTATATATTCCAAAAATATATTATATTTAATGTCTAATTTATATAACATCAAATAAATAGGATTCCAAATTATTTTGTTTTCTAAGCATCCAACATAAAAACCATTCAATCATTCACTGTTTGTATCCCAAATAGATTACAAATTATAAAATGTACTTTGAACTTAATTGTATTCTAAATTTTATTGGATTGAATATACAATTTTTATCACGTCATCTAAATTGTATTTAAATGTAAATGTGTATTCAAAACATCCTACATACAAATTCAAATCTATTCAATTTAAAAATTGATTCCAAAACAAAAAATGTATTTCTTATTTGTTATATATTCCAAAAATATATTATATCTAATGTCTAATTTATAGAATATCAACTAAATAGGATTCCAAGTTATTCTGTATTCCAAGCATCCAACATAAAAAAAAAATCGAAACTATTCAATCATTCACTATTTGTATCCCAAACAGATTACAAAGTAAAAACTCTATCTCGAACTTAATTGTATTATAAATCTTATTAGCTTGAATATATAATTTGTATCACATCATCTAAATTGCATTTAGGTGAAAATGTGGATTCGAAATAAATAAGCAATACAAAATTCTACATAAAGAAAAAACATACAAACAAATAAGCATACAAATTCAAAACAGATAAGCATACAAATTTTGATCTTTTAATTGTTATACCAAAATCAAAATGTATTCAGAAAAAAACTTTGAATTGTTGTATCCAAACTCTTTGAATATGAAACAAAGACTTTCAAAGAAATGTCCTCGCCAACGGATTTTGGACAGCAACGGTGCATCCAATATCATTGGTGTTGTTCAACAACTCAATAGCTTGCAGTCGAGTGCAAATTTGTATGCTTATTGGTTTGTATCAATCTCCTTTTTTCTTAGCAAAAACGTTGATCAATTGTCTTGCCTTTTACGAAGAAGGAGAATCATCAATGGAGAATTGAAAGTCGCTAATGGAGGATGACGAAGATGAGAGATTTTGTCTCTTATAATAGTCTCCTAATATGTAAAGTAAGTAATCATCTATTTTCAGCACTATTTATCTAATTTGAAAGATTCTCTCCCCCGATTTTCTCTAATTTGCTATTACTTAGTTATATTCTATTAAGTTAAACCAAAGAAAAAAAATACATAAATCATCCCCATAGTAAACCAAAATATAGCTATTTTCAATAAATATTGAAAGTGTAGTTAACTGAAATTTGGCATACGATTTATTTTAGCCCCAATTCAAGATTTTGTTTTAAGAACCCTAGGGATATATTTTCTTAATTCAATATAAATTCATATTTCTACCCTAAAATCTGTTCATAATCATATAAACATTTGATGGAAAAGACAAGAATCATTATCTTAGCGCTTTGGGATGAAAAATACTATTTTCTCCTCTTTCCCCCTTTTTCCCTCCTCTTCTTTTCCTTTCTCCTCTGCGAACTTGTCTTCTCCATTTTTGCTTTTGCCGCCACTCCTATCTTCTTTCTATCTAATTTGGGGATTCAACCCTTATTATATTTACTTTAACCTTTTCTCTTCTTTTTTTCATTTTTTTATTTAATAAAAACTAAATAATTCTTAATTAAATTTTAGAATTGTATCACTCATTTATGCAAGTCTTCAAACAATATCTTGACATGTTTGTGATTGTGTTTATTGATGATATCTTGATTTACTCACCAAGTGAGGATGAACATTTGAGGATTGTGTTGCAATTCTCAAGGATCTTAAGTTGTATTCTAAGTTTAACAAATGTTAGTTTTAGTTAAGGTTTGTTGTTTTTATTTGCCATATTTTCTCCGGTGAAGGTATTCAAGTCGATCATAAGAAACCTGAGGTGGTTAAAATTGTCCTAGGCCTTTGTCCGCTTTGGATATACGGAGTTTCTTGGGTTTGACCGGTTATTATAGAAGGTTTGTGGAAGAATTTTCTTCTATTGCCACTCCATTGACCTTGTTAACTCAAATGAAGGTTAAGTTCTTATGGTCAGAAGCGTGTGAAAAGAGTTTCAAGAGTTGAAAGATAGGCTTACCTCCACTCCAGTTTTGAATTTGCCGGAAGGTTCCGATGGGTTTGTGGTGTATTGCGATGCTTCAAGGATCGGTTAGGATGCGTACTCATGCAAAATGGGAAAATTATTGCTTATGCCCTAAGGCAACTTAAGATTCATGAAAGGAAATATCCTACCAATGATTTAGAATTAGCGGCGGTTGTTTTTGCCTTAAAGATTTTGAGTCATTATTTGTATGGTGTCCATGTTGATTTTTTTACCAACCACAATAGTTTGCAATATGTTTTCAAGCAAAATGATCTAATTCTTCGCCAGAAGAGGTGGCATGAGTTGCTAAAGGGTATGACATGAGTGTCCTTTATCATCCCGATAAGGTGAATATAGTGGTGGATGCTCTTAGTCGACTATCAATGCATAGTGTTGCTCATGTTGAGGAAGATAAGAAGAAGTTGGTTCGTGATGTTTATAGATTGGTCCGATTGGGTGTTCGGTTGGTTGATTCTAGTGAAGGTGGTATAGTTGTTCATAACAGTTCATAATTGTCTTTTGTATCGGATGTAAAGGCTAAGCAAGATCTTGATCTAATATTTGTTGACTTGAAGAAATCGGTTTCTGAAAAAGCCATTGAGGCTTTCTCCCAAGAGGTAGATGAGTCCTTTGATATCAAGGTCAATTGTTTGTTCCAAATGTTGTAAATTTAAGGGAACAAATTTTATCAGAAGCCCATAGTTCTCGATATTCTATTCAACCAGGAGCCACAAAGATATTTCGTGACTTACATGAGGTCTATTGGTGGAATGGGATAAAGAAGGGTATTGTAGAATTTTTTGCTAAGTGTCTTCATTGTCAACAAGTGAAGGTTGAGAACCAAAAGGCGGGAGGTTTGTATCAAGATATTAGTATTCCTACTTGGAAGTGGGAGGATTTGAATATGAACTTTATTGTTGGCTTACTCCGCACTCGGTGGAACCATGATTCGATTTGAGTTATTGTGGATTGCATAATGAAGTCGACTCATTTTATTCCCATCAAGGCTTCTTATTCAACGAAAGATTATGCTATGTTGTATATCAAGAAAATAGTTAGGTTGCACAGGGTTCCCCTGTCCATTATCTCCAATCGTGGTACCCAGTTTACATCTCAATTGAAAGTCGTTCCAAAAATGTCTTGGTACTCGAGATATGCTTAGTACGACCTTTATCCTCAAACAATGGGAGAGTCAAGTATACGATTCAAACTTTGTAGGATATGTTGAGAGAATGCATAATTCACTTCAAGGGTAATTGGGATGATCACTTGCCTTTGATTAACTTGCTTGTAACAATAGCTACCACTCAAGTATTGGTACAACTCCATTTGAGGCTCTTTATGACAGGTGGTGTAGATATCCTATAGGATGAATTGAAGTTGGTGAGGTTGTTTTGATAGGTTCCAAGTTGGTACATGAGGCTATGGAGAAAGTTCGGCTTATTACAGAAAGGTTGAACATGGCTCAAAGTTATAAAAAGTCTTATGCCGATGTTAGAAGAAGGGACCTTGAGTTCGATGTTGATGATTGAGTTTACTTGAAGATTTCACCCATGATGAGTGTCATGAGGTTTGGTAAGAAAGGGAAACTTAGTCTCCGTTATGTAGTTCTTTATCAAGTGTTGAGACGGATAGGCAAGGTGGCTTATGAACTTGATTTTCCTTCCAATTTATCGTCGATTTATTTGGTATTCCATGTCTTTATTAAAGACGTGTATTGGTGATCCGACATTGATTATACCATTGGAAAGTCTTGGTGTTAATGAAAGCCTTTCATATCGTAACACCTCGGATCCAAGAAGGGTGAAAAATTTAGTTTTTCAAAATAATCTGGTGCTAGTATAGATGGAGCCATCAATGGTCCATAGGATGAACCACGGACCATAGATTGGACCATGGTTGTCCAGTCCAAGTTTTTCCAAAATTTCTAGTCCAAGTATTTTATGGCAATCCACCAGGACGGTCCGTTGTCCAATGCACGAACCGAAGGTAGGTCTTGTAGGTGAGCCTCAGACTTTGTGAGATTTCAAGGTAAATAGTTGGAACCCACGGTGGGATATATGGCCCGTAGGTGAACACACCATCGACTGACCAGGACGGTCCGTGGTCTGACCAACAGACCGTAGGTACAACTGTTGGTGAGGTCGGCAGTTATTTTTAAAAGGTATTTTGGGGTATTTTCCTAATTATTCAATCCCAATACTCTGTCGTTTTATTCTTTATTCAAAGCGCTATATAATGATTTTTAACCCCTAAAACACCCAATTCAATTCATTCTCCTAAATTCCCCAAAGTTGAACAAGTCATCCTCTCCAATATTTCTCTCTCTAAGGAAGAAGAAGTAAGCTCTTTCCTCCATAGGATTCTTAAATTATCCAATTTACAAGTTAGAAATCTCTAATTAAAGTAAGGGGTTTCTTCCATTCATGGGCTCTTCAATGTTGATCTAATTGATTGTTTTATGAATTAATTTCTCATGGTTTACCCTCACAATAAAGTAAGCTCATGGTTTACCCTTTTGGTTTCATGTGTCTTAGATATTCCCATGATTTCCTCATTTATGCATATTGATGAAAAGCTTAAATTTTGAGAAAAATGAGTCAACTTTATTAATTTCTTCATGTTTATGTGCATTTTAGTATGAGTTGCATATAGACCTTATGAAATGATATTTTTTAACATGCTTTAGCTTGGAGTTAATATTTCCTCCTCGGATATGTGCATTTATATGATTGCATTCATGTTGGGTTGTTAGGTTTAAGTTCCTACCCTCCATATGATGTCTTGAATCCCATTCGAGGATTAATGTTCCAAGGGGGAGATATTGTAACACCTCGGATTCGAAAAAGGTGAAAATTTCAATTTTTCAACATAATATGGTACCAGTACAGACAGAACCACTGACGGTCCGTAGGTGGGACCGTGGTTGGACAGTCCAAGTTTTTCCAAAATGTCTAGTCCCAGTATTTTGTGACGGTTCATCAGATGGTCCATTGTCCAATGCATGAGCCATAGGTAGGTCTCGTAGGTGAGTCCCAGACTTAGTGAGATTTTAAGGTAAGAAGTTGGAACCCCCGGTGGGATGTACGGCTTGTAGGTGGACCTACGGACCATACATGGGTTCCATCAATAGCGGTCCAAAGTGGGAAGTCTATAATCCCACCCACGGCTGACTAGGATGGTCTGTGGTCTGACCAACAGACAGTAGGTCCAGCCGTTGGTGAGTTCGGCAATTATTTTTAAAAGGGGTTTCTGGGTCTTTTCCTAATTACTTCAGCTCAATACTATATCGTTTTACCCTTTACCCAGAGTTGAAAGACTTTCTCAACTAAACTATGAATTGAGTTTTAGGAGCTTTCTAATGATAGGACAAGATGTGATTACTCGTGTCCCTTAATGTTAAGGCAAGAGGTGATTACCCATGTCCTTTAAAGATAAGATAAATATGATTGATGACTATTCCGTGAGAATTATGCTTAGCACCGAGTGGAGAAATGGCGATTACCCTTGTTCCATAAACTATGTGCCAGCATAGGTTGTCTTATATATATATTAGCTAGTGCATCCACTTAAGCTAGAAGTTATGGTTATTACCTTGGCAAGTAAGGGCGCCTCTTTTTGGTGTGGGATAGACATCAGATACCATGTTATAGCTCACATGGTTTCTATGTTAGCTTAAGGCTAATTTCCCATAACAATAATGATAAACTAAGGTTACTTCTAAAAGTATCTCACATGTGTTCAAAGATAATTTTACTTGCATTGACCATGATCATGATTATGTTTCTAATCTCTTATCTTAATGTTTTAACTTGGTCTTTGCATGACATACAAATGTCCTTTTTGAATGATTTGATAATCTTTATGCATTTCTATCTTACTTGGTACATTATTGTACTAACGCATATTGTTACCTACATTCTTTGAAAATGTAGGATCCAATGCTCTGATTCTGCATCCCAGTGGCTAGTGTCACTTTAGTTATCTTGAGTAGTGGTGAGTCCTCATGTTCCAAGGACCTAACTTTTTATTGTTTTAAGTATTTACCTTTCAGATATTGTATGTGATGTATGGGTTACGTCCCAATCACTTGTATTGTAATATATGGCTATTGAGACTATGTAGACTTCCTCTTCGTTTTGACAACTCTTTATGATATAAACTCTCTTTTTTCAACTCGTTAATTCTATTATCTTGTTTATGTATGCTAAGTGGCTTGTGTAGGGCCTTTTGGGGAGTTATACGCCATGTTACATCTAGGGTGTACTTTGGTTCATGACACATATGAAGAAGTTTCGGTTGAGATCTTAGACCGGCAAGTTTGAAAGTTAAGAAACAAAAAAGTTGCATCCATGAAGGTGTTGTGGAGGAATCAAATGGTCGAAGGTGCTACTTGGGAGGATGAGGTAGATATGACGTCCCGATATCCTCACCTATTTCCCTTCACTCGTACTCTAGCTTAAGGTATTTAGTCCCTTACGGTTCATCCATATGAATTCATGCGTCTTATTCATTCTCATATTTCCATACACATACATGTATGTTTTATGAAATGATGTTTAAAGTATGTGTTAGCTTGGAGTCATTTTTCCCTCCTTGATTATGTGCATTTATGTGATTGCATTTATGTTGGGTTTTTAGATATCTTTCCATATCCTATTTATGTTGCCCTGAGTTCCATTCAAGGACAAATGTTCCCAAGGGGGAGATTTATTAACATCTCTGATTTAAAAAAATAAGATTGCATATTTTAAGCTGTTGATTCAGGTCTCCGAGACCATACTGCGGTTCATAGAAAGTTCTATAGGTCGTAGACCAGTCTCGTAGAAAGTGGGAAAATATTTTTTGAAAATCAAGTTTCAGTACTTGGTCTACAATTGACTAGGTTGGTCAGTCAAATGATCTGCGGGTCGTAAATGGGTTCCGTAGAAGCAATCCGAACTTAGTGAAATTTTGGGGTTAAAGTTGAGTTCTACGATTTGGGTCTATGGACCATGGAAGGGTCCTGTCAAAGTTGTGTAAATTTTATTGTCTCAGTACTTAGTCTACCGTTGAGCAGTACATATCATAGGTCGGACATGTAGACTAGTGCCAATAGTTATTTCTTAAGGGCTTTTGGGTCTTTTCCTATATGTTTTCTGCCTAAGCTATGTTGTTTTGACCTCTATTCTAAGCCCTATATAAAGACTTTAAGCCCTAAATCTACCCATTCTAAACTCATTCTCCTATTTCCCCAAAACCCAGCCAAAATTCATTCTCTCAAATTCTCTCTCAATCTAAGGAAGAAGAAGAAGATTCTAGGGTTTAGTCCAAGGCAATTCACGATTCTTATGGGCTTTGAGTATCAAGGTATGTGGGTATTCACCCATGGACTCCAATCCTCC
>JAJOOH010009296.1:0-24884 GCA_029582605.1 Solanum gracilifrons
AGTAGACCTCCTCAGCAGCAGGATTGACATTTATCCGATTGGCTAGCCCCTTTCCTCCGGAGCTGCCAGAGTTGGGAGGTTTGTTACCTTTTGTTGCATATATCTTTATGGGTAGGCTGGGGCCTTGTCCCGCTAATCTTTACTACTCTTAGAGGCTTGTAGACTAGTGTGTGGGGTGTATAGCTACGTTATGTCCATAATGGCCTATGTGGTTGGTTTGCTGAAGCTTGTGAGCTGTTTGATGTATTGTATTGATACATACCTGCTTTTAGTTTTGGTATAGATATCATGGTGGCCTCGACGGCCCAATCAGGACTTCTGTGCTAGTTGGCTTTTTATTTATATGATCTCCTAGGAGTAGCTGTTTCTTTTATAGATCAATTGGCAGGGGCCTTGTCGGCCGATGGCTTAGTTTTAAGCCGAGATATACTTGTTTGATTTCTGGATTGCGTGTGGCTGCCACGCGCTAGTAGCAAATGGTTCAGCAGGGTCGGCTCTGGCCTGAGTTTTGGCATCAGGAGTCAGTTGCGCCCCTTGAGCTTGTGGTGTGACAAAAATGACCAAACAACTATTCCTAAAAAAATATTCCAAACCATTCTGCTTGAGAGTGATCCTGAAGGTGTCGAAAGGTTTTCCCATGGCTGACCTCATAATGCTATCACCAGTAGCATTAGGCTGCAAATGCACAGGAAAAGTGTGTGCATTAATAGTTTTGATCCCATCATCTTCAACTTCATTTTTTTCTTGTTCTTCTTCCTCAACTTCTTTTTGTTTTCCTTTGTCTTCATCAACTTCATTTATTTTTTCTTCTTCCTCCTCAACCACTCATTTATTTTTTCCTTCTTCTTCCTCAACTTCTTTTTGTTTTCCTTTATCTTCCTCAACTTCTTTTTTATTTCCCTCTTCTTACTCAGCTTCTTCTGCTCTTTCTACATCATCATCTACTTCATTTTTTTCATTTTCTCTTTCTTCATATTCTTTTTGAGAAAATTCTGCTTCTACTTGAGAAGAAGAAACTGCTTCAGATGCAAGTTCTTCTAAAAGAGTAATAGTCGAATTTTCATTCTTCTTCCTACAAGTTTTAGTCCTAGGCGTCTTCTAGATCTTTGTGTCAGTTGTTTCTTTTGTTAATACAATTTTTCTTTTGACAGGAGCCATTATATATGTATCTACAACCACAAAAATCAAATATTTCTTAACAAAAATAACAACAACTAAACACAACAACAACACAAACAACAAATACGATTCAATACCACACATGAACCAACCAACAAACTACAAATTAAGATTTTTGAAATCAGATAATATTTCAAAAGGAATAACTATCCAACCATCCTACAAACAAATAAGTGATAAAACTACTAAAAACGTCCTGATTTAATACCAGTAAGTATTTCTCAAAACCCTAATTAAATTTTACCTGAAAAGATATCAACGATAAACTAGAAACAATGAGGGCAACGCCGCCTTGTTGTAGAAGATGATCGCAACAGATTACCACTTATGTTGTAGAAAATATCGCAACAACAACCTTGATCTGTGAAGGAATAATGGAACGAGAGAAATGAAGGAAAGAAGAGAAAAGAAAATGGAAATTAGTAAAAATAAATTAAATTTGGAATATGAAACGACCTTTTATAGAGGAGAGGAGAGAGGGAAAAATGAAGGGGCGATTGTTTTAAACCTTTTTAATTTTTTTTTTGAATTTTGACAATTCAAAGTGTGACATATGTTGCCACATATACCCTTTCTGCTGGGGCACATGCAGATAATTTTGTGGTATTTTTTACAACAGAGGTTATATACGTTGCCACAGACACCACATTTCTTCCTTTCCATCATAATTGACATTTGTTCCAACAAAATAAAAATAATATTAATAATCATTAATATTAATATTATCAGCAAAAATGAACAATTGATGACAATATAATGTTGCCACATATTTACTTTCTGTGACATATGTTACCACGTATCTTCTTTCTGTGACATATGTTGCCACATGTATCATTTTTGTTGGGGAACATGCAGATAATTCTATGGTGTTTCTTACAACAGAGGTTATATATGTTTCCATAGACACCACACTTCTTCTTTTCCATCATAATTGACATTTGTTCCAACAAAATAAAAATAATAATAATAATAATAATTAATATTAATATTATCAGCAAAAATGAACACTTCACCAATTGTTTTATAGAACTTATCAACAAAAAAGGTAATTCACAATGGTATACATAACCATCAATCTAATCAATGGTGGTAACCACTACATTTTCATCTATGAACTTTACTTTTTTAGGTCTAGGCCTCTGTGGGTCTTTATTGTTACTAACATAGCCACTCCGAGCCTTTAAAATCCTATAATTTCATAAGAGTGAAGCATATCTTAAGCGAAGGGATTGAGAAATAATTCCATCAGATGTTATTTGTAGTCCATCACTCAAAAATTCAGCGTATGCAGCAACAAAAACTCCACAATCACTGCATGGTATATCATCAATTAGAAAGTATAATAAACCTAATATTAACATCACATTTTGATAGTGGTAAGACTAAAAAAATAATGTGATACTACTTACAGACTATTGCTTGTTTGTTGGGCAATACCAGTAACATGTATGACTTCGAATGGGTGAGATTTGTTGTTGCCCTGGTAAGATTCAAGAACTGACCAGTTGGTTCGGTCTTTTTGCTCAAAAAATTCGTTGGATTCAAGGTAGTTTGGCAACATTGTAAACAACTTTTGAATCTCGGCGCACAATTTTTTGTTAGTCCTAGATGAGGGCATGGAATTATACACCTTTATGCGCCGTTCCTTCAATACAACGACCGTCAAGACCCAATGAAACTCCCCATTACAATTTATAAGGACATAAACCTCATCTGTGAGGTGTCAAGGCAGTCCAGCAGGTATACCAAACCCTTTGATAGTGCCAACGATTTTATTCTCATATTCAGGAATATCATTGTCAATGTATGTTTTGAAAAAACAATTAGTAGTGGTATATCGATATTTAGAATGACTCTGTTGCTTCGACTTCTTCCGCAACTAGTATAAAATGACATCCACATACTGCACAGATGCAACAACAAGTGTATTTACGTATCAATTTATTTGTATGCATTCATGTCTTAATCAAAAGATAAAAGTGGGCATCGATTTACCTCATCAGTCCAGCACTTATTGGGTTGAGACATTACGTAGAACCAATCCTTGTTCTTTGGAAATGCAACTACAAAATTAAGTTGTTTGAACTCAAGATTTGAGCAATTGGCTAAGTAGTGATCGTCCTTGTTTCTTCTACAATTGTGTAATCATTATAAATAATTATTTAGTGGACAACAAGAAGAAATATTAATAATAGTTGAACGACTTTACTTTTTTACATGATGCTTGTAAAGACCCTCGTTTATCCATTGTGAGAAGGATGAAATTAGTTCACTTGGACCCTCACCGTCAATGTTAAAACCTTCAAATGCATATTGTTGCTTCACATCACAACTGACAACTTCAACTTTCTTCTCTTTCTTTTACTTTCTTTTTCACTTTCTCCTTCTCCTTCTCCTTCTCCTTCTCCTTCTCCTTATCTTGTTCCTTCTCCTTCTCCTTCTCTTTCTCTTTCGCTTTCTTTTTCACTTTCTCCTTCTCCTTCTCCTTCTCCTTCTCCTTCTCCTCCTCCTTGCCTTTTGGGTTTGAGTGTGATACTGGAGCACTAGTCATTGATGTTTTTCTTTCACTAATTATAGATAGTGATTGGGAAATAGATTTTTTCAACCTCCTACACTTTAAAGGCTATGAAATCTTCTTGGATGTATGGACATCAATATTATAAGTCATTTCCTTAAAAATATCAGTGAGTTCTTTAACACTACTAATAAAATAATCATGTTGCTGCTGCTCACATTCTTCGCATAGACAAAAAGAGCATTTGATGTTAGAAGAGGAAGCAATACCAATAAAAGATTGAGTTGTTGTCATGGATGAAGCTTCTTATATTGTTTCATCTACAAGGTAAATAAAAAGAGGTTGAGAGTTTACAATTGATTATAAAATAATAATGGGTAGCAATTTATACTTATGTTGACACAGATGGATATTATGTTGCCACATATGTACCTTCTGTTGCCATAGATGAATCTTCATGTGCCACAGATTAATCTTCTGTTACTATAGATGACCATTTTGTTGCCCTAACACATAGGTGATATGCTCGAACATATGACAACTTTAATGGAATATATACCAACATATCACTAAAATGTAACAACATACGACACATCTTTCAACAAATGAAATATATGTTGGACAACTGAACAAGACTATATTTCTAAAATCATATGAACAAAATGGTCACAAAAAGAACAACAAAAGCAACAAAAAATGAATTTTCACTGAATGTTAACAATACATATACATTTCCTCAAAATTAGGGCTTTTTGGGTTTGTTGATTTTCTTTCAAAAACAATAAATAATAGGTACCATACACCATTATTCAATGTTCACATCTATAGAATGATTTATTGTTCATTAACCCAAGAAAAAAACTTAGTATTGTTCGAAAATTGTAAAATCTTTCAAAAAAATGACTAATGTATTTTAAGTCGAACACAATCTTCAGTTCACAAAGAGGAGAGAGTCACGGCCGGAGATGAGGAGGAAGATAAGATAATGGGGGAGAATACTTGTTTTGATAGTCGTATTTTTGACTTTTCTAAGGAAGAAGAAGAAGAGAAGAGAGAACGTTGGGAGAAGAAGAAGAGAAAATTCTATTTTCTTTTACTTTTTTTTTAAAAAATGGTTTGGATTGAATTATAAAAATTGAAAAATGAAGTGTTTTTTTTTTGTATTTTATAAAAGATTAGAAAGTTTTAAAAACATTAATTTGATCCCAAATTTACTTAATTACATTTTAAAGTGAATTTGATTGTTTCTTGATCAAATTGTCACAAAAAATCAAAGCAACACTTAATTGACCCTTTCATTTAATTGTCTCAAGACTCTACAACAGTCAGCTCTTGGTCGTCATGTCTGCTTCATTGTTGGAAGTTATATTTTTCTTTTTCTTGCTCTTGTTCTTCAAGCGGTGCTCTGACATATTTCTTTGTACTATCCTTATCTGAATTTGGAGATCTCACAGTTCTATCAAAATTTCTGATTTTCTTCTTCAGATTTGGATTTCCAAAATCACTCTTTTTTGGTCGACTTTGCTGAAAATTTTGTTCGGACTTTCTACTTCAGGCGACCCATCTGATGTATATACTTTGTGAGTGCTCTTTTCCCCTTTATGTTCAATATTGCCTCTCTTATGGATTTCATCTGTGGTAATTTGTGCATTTCTTTTTATGGAATTTTCGTTTCAAATATTTGTGCTGAGCTTAAATTGATTATGCACATACATGCACTGAACTTTTACTTTATGCATTTTCCCCAACAATGGTACTCTGGGACATACCCAAATAACTGATTATTAGAAATAGCCGTGGAAAACCTTTTCTTTCAGCTTAATCTCGCTAATTTTGGTGTTCTTTCTTTGCACTCGCTTCCATCACTGCTTTGCTTTTCGATTTGACTTCTCTTTATGTAGTTGATGTTCTCTCCTCCCCCGATTTAGGAATTCATAGTTCCTCCTTTTCGCGGTTTAGCACGTATGTATGTATGTGTTCCTATTGATTATTAAGATTTGTTTTGGTGCTGCATGTCATGTGATTGCATGTGTGATTTTGGGTCGAACATAATTTTGGCTTGTTTTGTTGTTCAACAACTTCTCTCTACAAAAATTGATTTTTCGTTATTTGGGTATTCAACTATTCCTCTCGTTTTTGGTAAAAAATTGATCTTAGAGGTGGGAGGAGAGCTGCGGTATTGCCGAATTTATTAAATATTTTTATATTAGTAGTTTCTTCTCAAAATGAAAGCTTAAACTTGTTCAAATATATCATCAAGATTAAATTAATCGAGTTAATAAATTTCAAATACAATGAAGGAACCTCGTCTAAACTCATACGCGTAGAAAGTTGAAAGCATTTCGTGTCACTTTATGGTCATTCCTTTCCTTTTGTCATTTTTTTTTTATTCTTTTAATTTGCTTATATCATATGAACTCTCCAATTTTTCCTTTTGTGTCTGCTAAAACTTCTCAAATTCTTATTTTCCTTTTTTATTTAGGAGTTGGAGCTGAGCAAGCACCACTCCGTCAACATGTGTTCTTGCTCATTAGGGTATTATTGTCATTTCACTCTTTAGTTTCTTTCTGACTTGAACACGCGTCCTCAAATTTTATCCCAAAGAAAACTGCAGACCGTCGTTTCCCACAGAAAACCACAGCTTCCATCTTCCCCTACCTCAGTTGCTTGCAAGATTTCATAGCTGTCTCAAAGCTCTTGTGCACTTTCTTTGTTCTTCTTCGATTGCAGAGGTTGTTTCTACTTTATTAGGTAAGTATTTGATAAAAGCACATACAGATTTGCTTAGTTTGACACCCTCTCCTCTTCTTTCTTTTTAAATGCTTTTTGGGTTATTTCCACCCAAAATTCGGTCAATTCTTCAAATGGGTATGTAGGATTTTGATAAAATTAATGTTTTTACTGTTATGGGTTATTTCCACCCAAAATTTGGCCAATTCTTCAAATGGGTATGTAAGATTTTGATAAAATTAATGCTTTTACTGTTATATGGATTCATATGACAAATGGAAATTTGAGATTTTGGTCAAATTCGTGCTTTTACTTTTAGCTGAATTCACATGCCAAAAAAAGGGGTATTGGTTGAAATTTGTTGATGCCTTTTTTTTTGGCTTCTTTTGGGAATAAATAGTCAATAAATCCAACTTCTTCACTATGTCGACCGAGGTAAAGCATTACGTCGCACTTTTGTAAGCTAAATCAACAAATGAGCATGTTGTAACCCGAAAACTTCATCTTAGCGGATTAGTACTAGCTAACATCAGATAGGCATAACACAACAGACAAAAGATATTTTCATTAAAGCACGGCAATACGCAGCACCACAAAATAACCAAATTAGACCAGATTACACTAGCTTTCAGTCGAGCATTTTCATTTATGCATACATGTCTTATCTGCGTGTGCAATTTCTTGGCTGTCTGTATGCAGATGACACGTTCAGAGCAAAAGAACAAATGCCCATCTTTCTTTAATACAACCGCTGAAATGAGATTCAATCGGCGCAAAAAATATAAAGAAATGTTGCTAGCTCAAAAAGAGGCATTACTATTACAAAGGCGCACAAGAGACCTCGAGTCAAGAAGACGTCTTCTACAAGTTCCTGTCATGATAAGAGAGCCTTATGTTACGTCAACAAAAGGTTAGTAGGTTAAATTTATGCTCTTTACATACCTGTATGCCTCTGTATGCATATGTAAATTATATACATGCATGATCTGCTTTGACGCACTTCATCTTTATATATTAGCTGTTACATCTGAAGTCCATACTTCAGCTGCCACTTCTCCAAAAGGGAAAAGTTTGTTTCATCCTTCCCGTGTCTTTGAAACAGGCGAGTATAACAATCATATTATTTTTGTTAGCTTTCGGCAGCCATTAGGCATTTGCTTCTCTAATTCATAACTACTTCTGTATTAGGATCCACATCAGCTACATCTCCTGACCCCTGTACTGTTACCACGATCAATATATCAAATAGAGGTTTGTCTTAATTTCAACATAGAATACTATTCGCTAGTTTCCTCACATAGAATAGTATTCACTATTTTCCTTTCAGCTCTAACCAATTCTGTGATATTTAGGAAATAGGTCCAGCAGAGGTTGTCAGATAAATGTTAATGAATCTCAATCTGAGTATATACCTCTCAAAGTTGTCCCAAATTGTAAATTCTGCGGTGCAAAAAGATTTCAGTAAGAAACGCCTGGATTTTGTTGCGATAATGGCTCGATTAAGCTTACATCACATAAAATGCCTACAGAACTAAGAACTTTATTTTTAAATTCTTCCGAAGAGTCTGAACATTTTCGAACATATGTTAGGACATGCAATAATATGTTTGCTTTTACTTCACTTGGGATAAAATATGACAAAGACTTGGCTAAGAGATATCATGGTATTTATACCTTTAAAGTTCAAGGAAAGATGTACCACTTCATTGATGATTTATACCCTGCAACGGGAAAGGGAAAAAACTTACAACTATACTTCTATGACAATGAAAATGAGGTGGCAAATAGAATTGCTTGTTCCACTAGAATTCACGAAGGTATGATAATAAAATTGATGAATATACTACAGGTTAGTCCCTGCAACGGGAAAGGAAAAAAACTTACAACTATACCCAATTTACTGAACTGTTCTCTTGAAATTACATCACTTGACTATGTGCAAGGATACTGACATTGATTATCCTGTCCAGCTAGCACATTTTGCAGTCCTCTTTAATAAGGACAGGCAGGTTCTTCAAAAAAATAGGTACCCATAATTGAACACATGATTGGAGTTCTCTGTACTTGTAGGAAAAATGTTGTTGTGCTGGTTCCCATAACTACATATATGAATGAGTATATGATGAAACTATAGGGAAGGCAAAGGCACGTGTAATGAGACCTGTAGTTGGCGATCCCTTCACGAAAGTTGTTGAACAAGGTCCTCAGGTACTCCCTCTCTTTTTCTCCCTCTTCTTGTCCTATTATGTTTACGTTTTGCTTTCACAACTATAAACTTTCATATTTGATATTTCTCTGTACTTTCATTTCACCACATGGCAAATCTGAAGTGTCTACTTCCACACAAGATTTCCCAAAGTATCTATCTCCTAAGTGAAAAAATTTAGTAAATGATTTGGCATGTAGCTTAAAGTCTCATATTCTGAAGCTAATATCATTACAATATACACCATAGATCGACTCAGGACAATTTAAGAAAACTCTTAGGTGCATAAGAGAAGGCCGTGACAGCTCTGTCGCCCTTGAATGTGGTGATGATACAATTCGCTCCAAAAGCTACTTTATTCAGTTCAAATGTCAAGGTATATGCTTGATATCCTTCTTCTCTAAAGTCCTCAAATAATGTTTTTGAAAATTCCTAGAGAAAGTAATTTAACATTATCATTGGAACTTGCTTGAATCAGAAAGACGTGTCAATAGCACAGGATGAGATTTTTGGCCTGCGGCAGTGTGTCTTCAAATTCAAGTAACTTATGATATGAACCTTTTGTGGCAAAAGAGCTATTTCAAAATTATGCTCTCTTTTGTGGTTGACAGTTGTTCTTGACATAGAGTTCACTAGCTTGCTTCCTATATAAACTTTGAGGTTCTTTCATCACTTCCAGTATGGCATGGTATTGAACCTCAGAAATGTCTAAGCATATATTTATTGATAATCTTCAATCTACAATTTATCAATTATTTTTCTTGTGGAGTACTTTTTAGGTATTAACTGTTGCATCTGATCATACAAGGGATGTATAAAGTTCAATTTTAAATCACATGTGCTCACCCTTTACAGAGGCTTTCATCTTAGTGACTTGTGTTTATCAACATCGAAATTTAAAATCATCTTTAGTTCACCCTTTCCCCGCTTGTCTGCATTGCAAATTTGAAGTTAAAAATAGTGATCTATATAAATGAATACGAGTAGTATATATTTTGTGACCTATTTTTGGCTTCACATAGTAGACCAAAACTTATACTCATTGTTAAAGTTCGTCCAACCGATTGTTGATGTTAGCTGGACTTGACTGATTCTATTGTGAATTTAACATTATAAAACTGAGTATTTTACTGATTATCCTATCTTAATTATCACAATTCCAGTTGCATCTGTATATAATAATAATAATCACATTGTAACGAGTATAGTTTAGTAGTTGTAAGTCATTTAGTTGGGATGTTCTAGTGCACAATTAAGTTTGTAGCAATTGGAATGCAATAACAACACATGTCTTTAGTCATTGTTCCATGCTCTTATGAAAAAGTAGCTGAACATGTTAGCCATACAACGAATATTAGTTACTTCGCAAGGATTATTTCTCACGCATGTCTTTGTTTCTAACTTGGTTTCTTAGCTTTCTCCAACATGCATCTGACCATTCTTTATTGAAACAGAGGCTTACTATCAATGCAATTACATCTGTACTTAGGACGTGGAAGGTAGCACTTAACGCCTACTGCACTATCAATGCAATTACTATCATTGAGCATGTGATGACACGTATATGTCTTGTAGCCATTGCACATCAATCTTACTTCCTTTTTAGGAATATTTTAAAAGATGCATCTATCATTTTCTCTATAATTTGTATGTGTGTATTCTTCCTCCCCTCAGCACCAAAGAAGAAATTGGCACTGCTATCTCTTAGGATTTTATCATTATTTTGATAGGAAAAAAGAGCTAACCTTCTTTAAAATTGTTGTAAATTGGATGTCCACACTAATATGTTTAGTGGTGTAAGATTAATACACACAGAAAGCTATGTGGTGCATACTAATTAGCCATTTGATATACTTGGTTCTCAAAGTGTATACATGGCAAGATGATATCCATGTATTACACTTTGGGCACAAGTAATACAACTATACATACCCCTATTATTATAACAAAGAAAGTGACAAGAGTAAGTGAAAGAAAATACTACACATACTATTTCTCATCTTCCTTATTATATTAGTTTTTATACTTCAATTTATAACACGTTATCAGCACGAGTCTCTTCATTTATGAGCATCTCCGACAGTGCATTAGCCGAAACATAAATAGTATAGAGTATATTATATTTTGCTATATAAGTCTTCTTATACTTGATAGTCTAAATTTGATGTGTCAAATGTAATTATCGTTAATGTTATCATGGATTTTTGAGCTAAATATTGGAAGGATAATTAGTACATACTTAACTGATAACCTTGTTGAAAGAATTGAACTCACCGAAATCGTTAGAAGACTAAAAGTGCATAACATGAATTTTTAATTTGGTTGATTCTTTGTTGTGGTTATCACCTAGTAATACATAATTGCTTTTAAAGGAGATATAGTTGATTTAATGAATCCATATCAAAATAAAAAGGAAAAGGTATTAAAATTTCTTATGTTGAACTACATTAATTTTGATCAACATCATTGATTATTTTACACTTGTTTATCTTTCACTAGCTAATCATTTACTTCTTGAATTATTATAATATGTTATATGTACTAACATAACTTGTTTTATAGTTGCTTTAAAAAGGTAAGCAAACTAATATTTGAAGAAGTATTTTATTTTCCTTTGGAATCATCAAAAGGACTTTTCTATCATGAAAGATTCTTTGAAGTGGCATTGGCATGTCATTTAGGTTTGCAATTAACAAACATGTCAATGGTAAGCTAATTGTATATTTTTGCTTTATGGTAAGCTTCCTTCATAATACTAATTACATTAATTCTAATTTGTATACATCTGCAAAAAAGTATGCTAATTTTTGAAATTAATAAAATATGCTACATGTCATTGAGACAATTTGACATGTAGACTTTATTAGGTCCATTTATCAAAATTGACATGTAGACTTTATTAGGTCCATTTATCAAGCGTGTATTTAATTCTTGGATTTTGAGGTATCATTTTATTTATTGTGATTATTAGTGTTTTCCTCTAGTTGCTTTATCTATGAATTACAATTGAAGATAAAAAAATTTTAACTAGCAACAAATGAAGTCAATGTTGAGAATTAATTTGTTGATCTTTCAATAAGTGAATTACTCATAAAACTTTTAAATTGAAAATAGTATTCAGAGCCAACTATGAAGATCAACTCTGTTTCGTTTAGCAAAGGTAATAACTTGTATATGATCTTTTGAATTGTTATTATGACTAAATTTATTTGTGCTATTAATAACAAAGATACAATATTTTAAAGGCTATCAATTTTATTTTGAACTATATATGATGTCATTGATTGAGGTAAGACGGTAGAGTCAAATTTCACCGCACCAAAAGAGTAAGACATCAATTAAAGTCTAGATGCACCATGATGATAAGATTTTGGGTTCAAGTCCCTTTGTGTTTTTGGCCTAACACGCCAAGTCCCACACTTGGCGCATCTAGACCTCTCAAAAGAATAACCACTTCCATTCCCTCCTTGAGATTTAGGGTTAGACACCCTATCATTGTTGACCATTGAAG
Source organism: Solanum gracilifrons (assembly GCA_029582605.1). Classification (NCBI taxonomy): domain Eukaryota; kingdom Viridiplantae; phylum Streptophyta; class Magnoliopsida; order Solanales; family Solanaceae; genus Solanum; species Solanum gracilifrons. The sequence goes on from JAJOOH010009296.1 coordinate 12,142, forward strand.
AATCTTGGTTGGAGAACCTCTTTTTGGACCTTGGTTGAGTTTGTTCATCGGACCTAGCTAGACCTGTTCATCTCTCTATTCTTCCTCTCAAGTTTGGACTCCTCAATAGATTGAGCATACACAATGAGTCTAGAAATGTTAATATCATCATGAAGCATTGCCGTATGACACTCTTCCTTAACTAGGTCGGATACACTGATCACAAACCTACTCATCTCATCTCTAGGGTTGGACACTAAAGACGGAGCATACTTAGACAATAGGGTAAATTTCAAGGAATATTCCTCTACACTCATGTTACCTTGCCTAAGGTTGATAAATTCCTCCACCTTAAGCTCCCTCTTCTCATGGGGAAAGTACCTACCAAGGAATGCTTCCTTAAACTCCTCCAATTCTATAGGACCTGCTCCTATAAGCCTATTGCTTTTCCATTGAGTGAACCAAACTTGGGCCACATCTTTCAATTGATAAGAGATAAGTTTGGCTTTTTCTCTAGAAGTCACCCCTATAACATTGACTATCTTATACACCTCATCCAAAAACTCTTGGGGATCCTCTCCCACCTTAGAACCTAGGAACACCGGAGGATTTATCCTCATAAAGTCCCTCAACCTAGATGCCATAGTACTCTCAATAGCATTCACTCTAGGTCCCACGTCTCTATTAACTTGGGCCATCATAGCTTAAGCTAAGGTTAGAAAAGCCGACATAATCTCTTCATTAGTCATGGCCGGAGCATCAACCGGAACTTGATTGCCTTGGTTGACTTGAGGAACTTGGTCACCTTGTAGACCTTGGGGATCTTGGGGAGGGAAATTCCTCATTCACATTCTCCTATTCTACTCTTCTTGCGGGCGTCCTTCTTGTATTCATATCCTATAAACACAAGAGAAGGATTAGGAAAAGGACACTTAAAGAGCTAAATTCTAAGGCACGACTTCAAGTATAATGAAAGAAGTGTAACTTCCTAACGTCTTATAGCCTCCCGTTCATAGATGTGTCGCGACTCATACCGATGAACAAGACTCTACTAGACGTGGCTTGTGAGACATCAATCCTAAAAACCATTCCCAAAACTTTATGCTCTGATACCAAGTTTGTAACGACCCGAGCCTATACCATGGAAGTTACACAGCGTACTTGATCCCAAAGGGGTCTCGGACTAGCCTCTTAGCATTCATAACATTCGATACATAGAAATAATGCGGATTGTAAATAAGCTTTTCTTTTATAACTCCAACAACAAGAGGCATTAAAAGCAAGTGGAAGTCTATCGTCTCACATGACCATCTAATCAACATACTTGAAACAAAATAGGGTCATGGCCCTTTACAATAGACAAACTTAACAATAGTCTATTACATGAAAAGAAAGGAAACATCGACTACTTGTCCTCGATCTATGAGGACATACCACTTAGTCTTGGAGAATCTCAATTCCAAGCTTCACTAGAGAGAATCACTCAAATACCGGGACCTACACTTGTAGTAAAACATGAAGAAGAATGGGTTAGCACAATTAAGTACTAAGTATGATAGCCATGCAAAAACATGCTTAAAACGGACATTTTATTTGAAAGTCATGATATATGCCATTTTGAGAAAACTTCATGAACACAAGCATAAGAGGCATAATAATCAACCATAATCAACATACAAGTCATTTATTCACATTAGAACATAATCATCATATAAACCATTAGCTTCACATTAAACCTTCGCCTCAAGTAACCCTCAAGTTATATATTGTGCAATGTATGGATAACTTCCCATACCACCATCCACACCAAAGTACCACCTTAAGGTCACCAAAAGTGAACTTACCATTCAACCTTTCCATCCTTAAACAATACTCATACATAAAAGGCATAGCCATTACATAAGTCATATCAACACATAAAGACCATCACCTAGGGCAACTCTAAGTCATACTTGTGCAATGTATAAGTAGCATCCCATACTACTACTCACACTAAGTACTCCTTGAAGCCACCATAGACAAGGTACATTCATATTCATAAAATCATGACAAGGAAGTAACTCATAATACAATCCAAGTATAGCATGCATCATTACATCAAATACATAAGTCAATATTCCCAATTAGCTTCATTAAGAACACCTTCATTTTTTATACATTAAGCCAACATTCTCATTAACATCATCATAAGAGCACATTCATTACACTTAACATTATAAAGGAACACACCACAACCTCTCTTAAAGCCTACTTGTGGAATGCATGGATGACATCTCATACTACCATCCACACTAAGTAGTACATTCTTGAAAAGCCATAGTTCATTAACATTCTTAGCGGAGGTAAGCCTTAATCGACATAAACTATGTGAGAAATTCATGGAATCCCGGTGTCACCCTTACTGGATAAGAGATTCCTACTTGCCTAAGGTAGGACCATTGTTTTTAGCTTAAGTGGATCCACTAGCTAGACCTATGTGGGCACATAGTTATGGGATAGGGAGATTGCTACTAGATACCCCGCCTCAACTCATGGATGAGCATCCATCTCAAGAGATTGTTACTAGATACCCTGCCTCAACTCCCGGATGAGAATCCATCTCAATTCATATCCTCCCGGTGCTTAGAATTTTTCCCCACAGAATACTTAACATTCATTGTATTAGTCATCATTATGGGATAAGAGATTGTTACTAGATACCTCGCCTCAACTCCCGGATGAGCATCCATCTCAAACCCAACATTCATTCATTAGATAGCTCATAGATTCAAAGATGAGAATATTCTTTCAACTAAAAATCACATATTGTGAGAAATTCCTTTCACAACATGTCATTATAATTCATTAGAGTACAATTGAGAATAACATTTCAATCAATCCATCATCATTAACATAATCATAGAAACTTCATTCATTAGTCATTCATGAGTGTGTATGTGAGAATAGCCTTTCACATAATTCATCATCATTCATAAGTGTTAATAGAGAAATAAGATTCAAATATAACACAATTACATTCTAAACATGATCACATTAACTTCATTGTATTCACATTCATATACAAGATATCATGATAATAACTCAATTCCTCATACTATGCCGTCAAGACCATGAATCCCAAGTCATCAACACACCAACAATTCACTATAATTAAGGCATGCATAATGATACAATTCAATAACCCAAAACAATTTAGACATGTTCCATTCATAAGCTTTCATAATTATCAAACCCACTTCATGAAGGCACAATTTAGGAAATTGAGAGAATTCATGGGTTCATAGAGTATTTTCATCATAAATCATCAATTAAATACTAATACAATCATAATATGTCATTAATAACCATTTGAAAACGTTTGGTGAAAGAACCTATGAGATTGAGTAAAACCCTAAGTTTTTGATAACTTGAAATCATCTTTGGAATGAAAAGTTAAACAAGGATGAAGACTGCCATACCTTGCTATTGATTCCCCACGAAATTTGAGGAAGAAAAACCTTAAATCTACAAACCCTAGCTTCAATGGCTTCCTTCTTCTTCCTTGAGTTTAGAGAAAAAATTTTTGAAAAGAGGAACTCTTTGTTTTGATTTGGGGAAAAAGAAGTAAATGACTTGATTTAGGTCTTAAAACTATATATACTAGTGATATAAACCTTTTAAAATCAACTCCACATAATAATTAATAAAAGGGAAATTACTTAAAACTCCCCATTTTAGGCAGCCCCGTCAGGGACCGCGCCCAACTTAACAGGTCGTGAGGGGCACCATGGCTTATGGTGGTGCCCGTGGTCCCCTAGGCAGTGTGCCTCTTAACCTTCACAATCCCTCAAGGGCCTAAGGGAGAACCACGAGACCTCCCACGATTCGTGGTCAAGACCACGAGTCGTGGTGATGGTCGTGGTCTTGAGGCAGTGACTTGACGAAGCTGCATTACCTCCCCTTGAGGCCAAGTGATCTACACAACCACTTTGACGGACCATCTAGGGCACCACGGCTCGTGGTGGTGCCTATGGTCTTTGGGGCAGTAGCTCCCTCATCAAGACATAACCCTTATCAAGCTAAGGCAATCCTACGAGCCTTCCTATGGCCCGTGGTCATGACGGTGAGCCGTGAAGTGGCTCGTGAAGGAGAGCCTTGGCTTGGCACCATTTTAGGGATTACTGCCTAGCCATCCACGGGTGGCACCACAGGTCGTAAAAACCCTCGTGGTCTAAGAAGGCAGTAGCTTGGCCTAGTTTTAGGTAGCTTAGGTTCCCAAACCATGGCCTACACCCAAAACCCTTAGCTTTAGCCCTTAACTTTTGACGTTAACCCTCACGTTAAGGCTCTAGCTCATCAACCTATCATTTTGCCAGTCGTTACATGTATATTATAACATAGAGTCTAAGATATGTACGTTAATTCACGACACATTTGGATAGTTCATATCAGATAATCATTCGGATTTAGGTAAGGATGCCAATTGAATATTTAGTGACTTTTTGTGCTTGTTAGGACTTATAATGATTGTGTGATATTTGTATCTATTGGACTTATGAAGGTCAGGTTAGATTATTTCTTGTTATCTGTTTATATTGTCTTATTGTAGATAGGTAAGGTATTATATTTGTGTTTTACCCCTACCCTTTTCATTCAGTCTTTATATTTCAGTTTCAGTTTTCAATTTGTCAAACATGCCCGGTACATTATTTTTTACTGAGGTTCCTTGTCTGTGGATGTTGTATTCATGCTTGTAGGTCTTGAGCAACGATCAGAAAGACCTATCGAGTAGCACTGTCACCTATCCAACAGATTGATTGACTCTTTTCTTCCAGAGGTTGGCAAAGTCTTATAGGTTTACTTGTTTTGCTATTTATAGATTTTGAGTAGGTTGGGGTCCTTTTCCATCCAAGTATATAATCCATAGTAATTTATAGACTATTGTGTTGGATTGTATCGTCACATTATTGGTAATGTTGGTTTTCTTTATTGGATGACCGATGTTTGACAATTGTTAGATATATTGTTTTGATATATATGATGGCCTTAGTGGACCCAACAAGACTTGTGTGCTAGATGATTATTATTTTTTTGTGAACTGTTGGGAGTAATTGTTTTCTTTATAAAGTTGTTGACAGAGGACTCGCTGACCGAGGGCATAGTTTTATGAGAAGATATACTTATTTCTTTAATTGTGTTGATTGTTATGCACCATGAACAAATAGTTCAGTAGGATTGCGTCTCTCGGATTTGGGATATGACATATTAAGTATTTTTTTAAGTTAATTATATTTTAGCTTCCTCTTGCACTTCATAAAATGACAATTTAATCCTCAGCATCATGCCAATATCAAGGTTTGCTTAGGGTTATTCATGATCCTAAGTGTCGATCACAATTACGATATAGACTCAGATCGTGATAGATGCTGAGAAAAATCTTATCAACATGAGTGAATATAAAGGCAGTCAAGTAGTGATGATCATAAATAATTCAAAAAAATGTGTGTACCTCATATCGGAAACGTGATATTTGTCCTCCATCATAGTTTGAGATAATTGGAACTTCAATATGTCTACCATATTCTAAGTATGAAGAAACTATTTGTGTCGCAACTAAAAACTTCTATAAACTATATCCTATGCAGGTTGAATGACATAAAATTGTATGTAAATTTGATAGTTACAAACTCACCGATCATGGAGGAAAAAATATTCATGTCAATCTATATCATTTCGGTCAAAACAACTTGTGTGGTATTTGATGAAGCACTTCTTCACTCAAAGAGGCAATGCATCCTTGTTTGAATGGTACTTGATTCATAAAGAATGATTCTTTTGAAGTTATACGAACTTTCTAAAAAAAATGCCACACAACAATCGCATAAATCAAAGTAGAGGTCACAAGATGACCTAAAGTCCAGAAAAAAACCACTCTCTCTCGGGAGTGCTACAATGAAGTGTGAAGATTCAAGAGAATTGGACCTAATACAACTTAAACTTGAAGAAGAACAACAAGAAAATAAGGCAAATCAAAATAAGAGGTATGTAAAACACATAAATCGCATACAAAAGAGATATCTTCAAAAGAAGAAATTAAGAGTCTATAACAAACTGGAATATATCAAACCCCACAAGAGTTGCAAGAAGGAGTCTAAGGAGCCCTACACGTTCAACTAAGACAATCAAAACGTTTGAAATATCCGAACAATTAATATATCGATGTAGCATTAGTTGAGTTGGTCAAAACTAAAGAGATTATTATCTTTGAAAAAACTTCAAAAAGTAGGAATGAGACTTATACCTCAGAGGTTAAGATCCTCAAAGAGCATTGACATTGTGATGATTGCAGAGTTTCAAGAATCAAATAGACACATATATCAGATTAAGTTGGTGTTGAGTGAGTGTTAAAAATTCATCACCAACTTGATTAACATTTAAGATATTTCAACGAAGAATCTAAAATATTCAAGAGTAATAGAGAATTAAATGAAGAACTCTAGAATAAGCGTTCTAGAGAGAAAAATCCAAAAATATTCTAAAAATGATGATTCTAGAATAAAATAGCTGGAGGAATATTTTATAGTAAAATAGTAAATACCCTAATTAGATCCTTCCATCATCGCCTATACATAGAGATGACCGTTTGAGTTGTAAAAAAGCAACAAGTGAGTAAGAAATAAAAGAAAATTGCTAAGTTGTGAGAACAAAAAAATTATGTGAAAAAATTATAAGAACAAAGCGAATCTTTGATTTACAATAATAAAATTCAAGTTATCAATTAACAATAACAAAAAAAAAAATTTAATCGTTTTTGAGGGAGAATTTTCTTAATATATATTGTGTAACTTATGTTATTTAAACTAATATTTTACTTGATAAATATAATGAAATCATCAAACCGTTTTTTGCTGAAAGTGACTAAAAAGATTTCGAATTTCAAAGCCAACCATATTGATATTGGACAAACTACACGTCACTCCTCTAAACCTCCACAAAAATCTAAGAAAAAACATTTAACTAAAAACCATAATAAATTAAATACACGACAATAATTATAATAGTCGTTGTTTGGACAATATTTTAAAAGTATTAAGATTAAAATTGGGAAAAACATATCGCAAAAAAAGAAATGACGTTTAAAAATGAAATTTTACGTTGAAATAAAAATTCCTTATTTTTTTTTTTTTTTGTAAGAAGAACCTCAATATAAGTTTTCAATATTTTGCTACTGTTTCAAATATGGAAGTTTTTGGTAAGTAAAAAATATGAAATCATTATTTACAATATTCAACTTCAATATTTGTAAATAATGAAATATTTATTATTTATGGTCCGACTTAAATCGAGAACATGCCTTTTCCATTATAAGTATGTTTCAATTTTTATTCTTTCCATATTGGTTCAATTTTATTTAATAAACTATGATTACGTTTTGGTAAATAAAATTATTTGATATTTATACTAAATAGTACACGAAAATTAACATAAATACCATAGTTATGAAAACTGTTTTTATTAAATAAATCAAATTAATAACTAACATAACTTGGGTTGCATCAAATATTAAACAAAACAGAATAAATTAATTTAAGAAATTCAACGTTTAGTCAAATGATTACAAGTTTATCCTAAACTATTGTAGTAGAGAGTTCCAATATTTTGAATAGTCATAAAGGTTGTGCTCCGTATCTTCCTCAACCAATATTTTAAAAATAATAAAGAGAAGATATATATAAAAATGTTACTGGCTGCAATATTTTCTCCAATCTATATTAAATAAATTATTGAGATTTTAGGAAAAACTCTATGGTTAAATAAATATATACTAGTTAATTAGTTATTATAATTATAGTTTTAATTAATCAATTACCATTTGCGATCAACATTCAGTGATAATTACGTGGGTTGGAGTTTTCATTTTGTATAATTCGCACGTTTGTATAATTCAGAATTTGTATAAATATAATTTGTATAACTTTTGTATAATGTAATTTTGTATAACTGTTTAGAGTTCAGATATTTGTGTTTGTATAAATTTGTTATTTTGAGTTTATATAAAAATAGCTCAATTATACAAATATACCTGCAAATTATATAAATTCACCTGCGAATTATATAATTGAGACAACTTAAACTGTATCTATAACCTGTAAATATGCAAACTATAGCTATGACGCATAATTAAATTTATTATAGTGGACGGTTATTTACGAAAATCCCCCTTTTTTTTATAATTTATTAAAGGAATATATTCAAAAAAATTATTAAGATTTTTTTTATACTTACCTTTCATTTATTGAAGTTTTAACTATTTTATATATATATTTTTTAAATAGAAAGTACCTTAATATGTTTTGCATAATTAGAGTATATTTAACGTGCTCCCCTGTTGCCAGTCCTTTAAATTATAAATTATAAAACCCATCACGCACCGTCAATTGACCTCACCTGTTCAATCAACGGCTGAGAATTAATCAGAAAGAACATCACGAAGTTCCACGTGTCACCTATGGACCCCACTATCCATCCCTTCCACCTTCTATAGTTTTCTCCGCTTCCATTCCTCCCCTGTTCCGATCACCCTCCCTCACTCACCCCTAACCCCTCTGTTATATTCATACAAAAAAACACTAATTTCAAGAAAATGGGTTGTTTATTGAACTTCAACTAACTTAAATTTGGTATCTTTTTGTTGTTCTATTTATAGAAAACTTTGTATTTTTCTTCTTCTTAATAATATAGAGTATTTGCTCTGACAATATACAGATACAAGTGTATTTGTATATGTTTATACAGAGCTAGGGTTTGATTCTTGAGATTTGATTAGCTGAAAAGTGAATAAATAAGCTGATTTTCAGTCATTAAAAGCACCCAATAAGTTGGTGAGTAATAATTATTCAGCTGTAAATACATACATACATGTCAATACTAAGGCGTAGGAAGGGCACAGAAAACAAGAAAACAGAGCCGGAGTATGAAGAATTTAAGGAGAAGAAGAGTAATGGAAGTTTGAGGAAGAGAAGGGGGAGATGGAGTTGTGTGGATGGTTGTTGTTGGTTTGTTGGTTGTATATGTTGTATATGGTGGTTATTGTTGTTTCTTTATAACGCAATGCCGGCATCTTTTCCACAGTATGTGACGGAGGCGATAACGGGGCCATTGCCGGATCCACCAGGAGTCAAATTGGCTAAGGAAGGGTTAAGAGCTAAGCATCCAGTGGTATTTGTACCTGGGATTGTCACTGGTGGACTTGAGTTGTGGGAAGGACATCAATGTGCTGAAGGTTTGTTTAGGAAGAGACTATGGGGTGGTACTTTTGGTGAATTGTACAAAAGGTACTTTTATCTTCTTTCTTTTCTAGTCCATCAAATTTGTGCTTTTTTAGAACGTTCTGATGTTAGCCTTTTATGATGTTCTGGAGGTTGATTACACTACGCTATACAGTGATTTTATCAATGGATTTATTGAGTTCAGGGTAAATACGTGAGTAAGGTGTTCTTAGTTGTTAATGGAAAAAGTTCCGAATGCTGAAAAGATTCAATCTTTACTACTTTTTTCCACAATTCCTTGTGACTATAATTGGCTCTTAATTTTCTCTCTTTCTTTTTGTTTGGTTTTCACTAAAAAGCAACAAAAAGAATAGTGGATCTTGGGCTTGTGGGATTTATGGCATTTATTCTGCAAATTTGGATTTTGAGTTAGGCAAGTACTTTTTTCTAACTTTGTTTTTGAAAATTTTTCAAACTATTGCCATTAAGTAGAGTAGACTAATGTGGCAGCTAAAGTAAGTGTTGGTGGTAGGGGAGTGAGTTATGCTTCCTTTTTCATATATTTCTTCTTGAAAGTTGTAACAAATATTGGATAAAGACCAATTGACTTATGTAATCTTCTGCTTCTACACTTTGCTTATGAAGCGCCTACTCTTTGTCGAAATAAAATGCAGACCTCTTTGCTGGGTGGAACATATGTCACTTGATAATGAAACTGGATTGGATCCTTCTGGTATAAGGATTAGACCTGTCTCTGGGCTTGTAGCAGCTGATTACTTTGCTCCAGGTTATTTTGTTTGGGCTGTTTTAATTGCTAATTTGGCTCGCATTGGATATGAGGAGAAAAACATGTATATGGCTGCTTATGATTGGAGGATCTCATTTCAGAACACTGAGGTACTGTGAACTCTGAAAGAAGCACATGTGCAGTTTTCGCTGTTGTTCTGGTGTTTTATGATTTGCTGGTCTATGTTTCCTTACAATATCTGACCCAGAGTTACAAAATATGTGTATCTGCACGTCTAGCGACTACCATTGCAAAATGATAACCCATCATTTTTTCTCTCAAAATCTGTAGGTGCGAGATCAAACTCTAAGCAGGATTAAAAGTAACATAGAACTCATGGTGGCTTCGAGTGGTGGGAAAAAGGTTGTTATAATTCCGCACTCAATGGGTGTTCTATACTTCTTGCATTTCATGAAATGGGTAGAGGCGCCAGCTCCAATGGGTGGAGGAGGTGGATCAGATTGGTGTGCTAAACATTTAAAAGCAGTAATGAACATTGGAGGACCCTTTTTGGGTGTCCCGAAAGCAGTCTCAGGTTTATTCTCAGCTGAAGCCAAGGATATTGCTGCTGCCAGGTTTCTTTCTCTTCAATGAATAGTTTGCTTTCTATTAAAATAACAGTAATTATGTTGCGCTCTCTTCTTTTGAAATGTCTAATTGTTGAGATAAAAACTCAGACACAAGTTCGGCCGAACCCAATAGCTTTTGCTCAACCAGTGTGTTTGTGTTAATAAATACTTTTAATGGGTACAAATAGTAAATTTAGAACCCCGTTATTAGCACTTCATTGTACCAAAATCCAAAATTCATAAATTTGTAATCCTGGCTCCACCTTTCTAAGTGGTTCTTGACGTTCACTGAAAGATAAATAATCCATAACATGCAATTCTTATACTATGATCAAGTTCCCAACACCAACGTCCTAATAGTTTTGGCTTCTACCTTATTTCAAAAAAAAAAAAAAAAAAAGTTTTGGCTTCTACCTTCTCATTTTTAGAAAAAATAGCTTATCGTTTTACTTTGGGGTTCAGAAAGGATCCTAACCTTTACCTGTTGGTTATGTTTTTCTACCAGCAATCAGGTAAACTATTCCAATGAATGAAACTCACATGATGTAATTCAAGGGAGCATTTATGTGCAGGCCACCCAACTATATTTCACAGTAACACATGGCCATACTTCAGATCTCTATAAAGGGTCTAACAAGGAATATACTGTGTAAAAGTCCACTTCAACTTCTCAGTTTCTCTTGTTAGGTTCTTCCTCATGCTACTTACTAGCTTCTTTCTTGATTCTTCCTTCGTCTGAATTAATCACTGTTGTGGTAGTCTTTTGTCATAGTTGTAAAAGAGGGTGTTAGTGGCCTTCACAATGTGCTATTGCCACGTAGATTTTAATGAAGTTCTTTGCTTTTTCTATTTCTTTCTTCTGTATAAATGGAGGGCGAGAGGGAGAGAAATAGAATGGACAAGAGATGGAAAATAAAATTTGTGCTCCAATAAGTACAAGAGCTACTAAACCTATGTTTTAGATAATGTTTTTAGCATCCCTTTCCTCTTGCTCCTCCTTGTTGGTAATCACCTGTGAGGTTGTATATCCCGACTTCGCTCGACTAGAGTAAGATGTACCACATTCTTGCCTGTAGTGTTAAGAGCACAAAGAAGAAAAGATGTTAATCCTTTTGTACCCTTAACAAATCTAATTAATTTCATCTATGATACTATTCTGAAGCTATGTTCTTTTGATCATCTTATCTATTCTAGTGAGTGTGTTTGCATCTTTTTCTCAAGGGGAATGTATAATGCACATGCAAGACAGTGATTGCGTGCACAAGTATGTTTTTTGCTGTGTGCAGGAGATGCGTTAACACCATTGCATAACCTGGAGTTTCCAGCCTTTCGTTTATCTGCGAGAGGCATTCTTGAGCTAAAGTAGAAATTGCCTCTTCTGCAGGTCTATGGCCCCTAGTTTCTTAGAAAATGAAATGTTCAACTTTCAAACTTTACAGCATGTAATGCGAATGACTCGTACATGGGATTCAACAATGTCAATGATACCTAAAGGTGGGGACACAATCTGGGGTGGACTGGATTGGTCCCCTGAAGAAGGCCATGAGTGTAATGAAAAGAAGCCAAAGAACAATAGCACCCAGACATCAGAGAATGACAGGACAAGAAAGTCAGCTAATGCTACTCGTGTGAAGTATGGAAGATTAATATCATTCGGGAAGCATGTAGCTGATTTGCACTCATCAGAGATTGAGAGGATTGACTTCAGAGTAATGTTCTTACTTTAATTTTGGATTTTAACCAACTACTATCTATAGGGTAAAAACTTACTTGAATCTTCATGTTCTTAAATTACATTATGACCCATTAACACCAGTATGGAAAAATGCTTAGACCTAAATCCTCACATGCCAACCAAAAAAAAAAAAGGTACCAACAGGCTGTCACAAATGTGTTAAATATATAAATAATCTTTTTTGTATCAGCTTCCCATATGTAGTGAATATGCATCCTTTGCTCTACTTTCTAATATAGAGGATGGAAAAGGCCTGGTGAGTGGTGACATGAGACACAAATGGAATAAGAAGAGAACATTTTCTCTTTCATATAAGTCTCAAGTTGGATGTGATGCCTTATCGGGGGGGGGGGGGGGGGGGGGGGGGGGGGGGGGGGGGGGGGGGGGGGGGGGGGGGGGGGGGGGGGGGGGGGGGGGGGGGGGGG
>JAJOOH010009297.1:0-19484 GCA_029582605.1 Solanum gracilifrons
AAGAGAAAGAAGAACAGAGGATACAATGGATCATTCTAGAATGAAGAGAGGATCTGTATTATTCCTTTCTCAATGAATGAATAAAATGAATACAACAGCTGTGTATATATACATGAATAAAACATGAGAATAACCAACTAACCAACTAATTGTAACTAACTACTTCAACAGTGTTTAACAGACTCCTAACTAATCTTTAAGTAACTAACTCTAAGTTTTAACTAATTCTATCACCCCGCCTCAAGTTGGAGGTAGTGTGATTACAGACAACTTGCTTAGAATGGTAGAGTGCTTGACTCCAGTTAAGGCCTTCGTAAATATGTCTGCTAATTGTGAGTTTGTGGAAATATGATGAAGTGCAATCAGTCCTTGTTGAAGCTTATCCCTCACAAAATGACAATCCACTTCAATATGTTTTGTTCTCTCATGGAAAACTGGATTTTTAGCAATATGAACTGCAGCTTGGCTGTCACAAAACACACGTATGGGTAATGAACTTTGCACCACTAGTTCATCAAGTATTCTCTCAAGCCAAACTAGTTCTCCTACTACTTATCTCACAACCCTGCATTCTGCTTCTGCAGATGATAGTGACACTGTAGCTTGCTTCTTGGACTTCCAACTGACATGACTGTCTCCCATAAGAACCAAATACCCACTAACTGACCTCCTTAAATCAGAACAAGCTGCCCAATCTGAATCACAGTAAGCAGTAACAGTAAGATCAAGTTTGTTTGAGATGAAAATTCCCAAAGTAGGATCTTGCATAAGATATCTAAGGACATGATAAGCAGCCTTCATGTGTGGTTCTCTAGGAGATTGCATAAACTGGCTAAGATGTTGAACACTAAAAGCTATATCCATCCTTGTATTTGTGAGGAAATTAAGTTTCCCAACTAGCTTTCTATAATGAGTGGGATCTGATAACAACTCCCCATCTGTGGCTTTAAGTTTTTCAGTAGAATCAAGTGGTGATGTTGCAACTCTGTAGTTCATTATATCAAACTCCTTTAGAAGATCAGTAGTAAATTTTCTCTGGGAAAGAAGAACACCATCATCCCTATATAGTATTTCTAGTCCTAAGAAGTAGTGTAACTTGCCAAGGTCTTTTATTTTGAATTGATCATGCAAGAAACTCTTCAAAGAGATGATTTCCTCTAAGTCTGTACCTGTCAAGATCACATCATCCACATATATTGCAACAAAAACTATAGAGCATCCCTTTCTCTTATAGAAAAGTGAGTAGTCACTGTTTGAATGTGTATAACCCTTTGAACATAGACTGCTGGCCAGTTTGTCATACCATTGTCTACTGGCCTGTTTTAAACCATATAGAGACTTCTTGAGTTAGCAAACTAAGTTGTTGTTGTCCACCATAAGACCCTCTGGTATTGTCATGTATACTTCCTCATGTAAATCACCATGAAGGAAGGCATTATTCACATCCAACTGGTATAAACTCCAACCCCTTTTTACAGCCAAACAAATCAAAGTTCTCACAGTGGTCATTTTCACTACAGGTGAGAATGTTTCAGTATAATCAATCCCAGCTTGTTGTGTATATCCCTTCACCACTAGTCTGGCCTTGAACCTCTCCACACTACCATCAGCTTTGTGCTTGATTTTATACACCCACCTACATCTAATGGCATTTTTACCTACTGGTAGAGGGACCAGTTCCCATGTATCATTTGCATATAGTGCCTCAAACTCTTGTGTCATTGCCATCTGCCAAGCAGGATTTAAGATTGCCTCAGCATAACAGGAAGGTTCACTTTCATGTGAAATGGCCTTTACTAGCTGCTGGCTACTAGAACATAAAGTAGTAAAACAAACATGCTCATGGTTTGACAGTAATGAGGTGAGGGAATGTTGTTGTTCAGGTGTTGATGTGGTGGAGTGCATGTTAGGTAATGTGTAGTTGTAGTCTTTAAGATAGCTAGGTGTATGAAGGGTTCTACTTGTTCTTCTAGGTGCTGGCACTGGTGGAGCATCACAAGTAATGGAAGGATTAGAATTCTGTAGTGGTATTGGTGCAGTGTTAGGTGAAGTTGTGTCTGTGTTTGATATGGGATTAGAAATATTGTTGGCTACTTGGTTACTGATAACTTCATGGAGTGTGTCTGTATCCAGCATTTCATCATTGAAAGTGGTTGTTTCATTAAGCATACAAGTCAATTTATTGGGGTGATGAACAAGCAATTTGAGAATAGAATTAAAACTAGAACCATCAGGAGCAATAACAAAAGGAAAAACATGTTCATGGAAAGAGACATCTCTGCATACATGAATCCTCTTTGTGGCCAAATCTAGGACTTTGTAACCCTTTGTATTGTAAGGATATCCAACAAAAATATGAGGTGTTGCCCTTGGTTCAAACTTGTCTTTATGGTTTTTCAAAATGGTGGGAAAACATAGACATCCAAAACTCCTAAGATGAGAGTATGTGGGTTTTCTTTGGTACAATTGTTCATATGGTGACATATTTGGTAGTGATTTGGTAGGTAATCTATTGATGATGTAAGTAGCAGTTAGCACACATTCTCCCCAATACCTCATAGGTAATTTGGATTGATAAAGGAGGGCTCTTGCTGTTTCCAAGAGGTATTTATGTTTCCTTTCTACTACTCCATTCTGTTGGGGTGTATAAGGACAAGATTTCTGATGTATAATTCCTTTTTCTTGAAAATATGTTGTTGCCTCACCACTTGTGAATTCTAGGCCATTGTCAGACCTGATAGTTTTCAGTTTGGTTTGAAATTGGTTTTCTATGAGGCATACAAAAGCTTTCACAGCCTGTAGTGCATTACTTTTGCATCTAAGTAGTTGTGTCCATGTTGATCTACTATGATCATCCACCATGGTCAAGAAATAATTGTAACCATCATGAGTTGGTATGTGGTATGGTCCTCATAGATCAACATGTAATAACTCAAAGATCTTGCTAGTTGTGCTTGTACTTTCTGGAAAGGGTATTCTGGTTTGTCTTGCCATGGGGCATATGGCACAAGTAAAGGGTATTCAATTTTTTTGATTTGTGAGTATTGTTTTCAGTTCACAGCTAGGAATTTGTGAGATTCTATTTGTTTTTGTTTCTCGATCTATTTTGAAATCAACTGCGATTTCTGTTTCTCGATCGAGATTTCTTTTTCTCGATCTATTCGAAGTGTTGGAATCAATTGTTATTGGTGTTATTCTGCTGAATTTCTATCTTTTCTGTGCGACAAATCACTGTTGCACACCATCTGTTTGTGTTTTTGTGTTTGCTGTTTTACACAAACTGGAAATTTTACTTTCAAAGAAATATTGATCAATATGGTTGATGTTCAATCTGATAATTCAAACAATGCAACTTCTTCTACTGTAAGAATGGACATTGCTAGTCCATTTTACTTGCATCCTTCAGAAAATGTAGGATCAACATTGTTGCCAACTGTTTTTGATGGAACTGATTATAGATCATGGAGACGAGCTGTTCTTAGGGCCTTATCAGTGAAGAGCAAAACAGGTTTCATTAATGGGAAAATTATGAAGCCTGATTCATAGGATCCAAGCTTTACGCATTGGGAAAGGTGTGATGACATGGTGACTTCGTGGATTCTAAATTCCCTCTCACCAGAATTGAGAGATGGCCTACAGTATGTTAACAATGCTAGAGAGCTTTGGGAGGAATTGGAGGATCGTTATGACCAAACAAATGGATGTAAGCTGTATCAATTACAGAAGGAGATAAATGATTTGGTGCAGGGAAGTTTAGATGTTACTGGATATTACACACAAATGAAAAAGTTATGGGTGGAGATGAACACTGTTGACATCACTTCTCAATGCACTTGTGTGTGCATTTGTGGTGGAAAGACCAAGATGCACAAGGCTGAACAAGACAGGAGACTTATACATTTTCTGATGGGTTTGAATAAAGTGTATACTGCAGTGAGGGGAAGTATCCTGATGATGAGTGACTTACCAAGCATGGCACAAGCTTTTGCTATACTATCCCAAGAGGAAAGACAGAGGGAAGTAAAGCCCCATAATCACACTGTTTTGGACTCCACATCTCTAACTGCATCTGCATCTACTTTTAATGGAAAAGGTTTCAAGATAAATTACAGTTCTTATAGAGGCGGTGCAGGCAGCTCTGATACCATGACAGAATTACTGATTGAAGTATTAAACCAGTAAGCTTCCTCCATTAATGAAGATTAAGCTCAAAGAGAAAGAAGAACAGAGGATACAATGGATCATTCTAGAATGAAGAGAGGATCTGTATTATTCCTTTCTCAATGAATGAATAAAATGAATACAACAGATGTGTATATATACATAAATAAAACATGAGAATAACCAACTAACCAACTAATTGTAACTAACTACTTCAACAGTGTTTAACAGACTCCTAACTAATCTTTAAGTAACTAACTCTAAGTCTTAACTAATTCTATCACGGTGCTTTATGGTAACCAACTAGCTAGCTCTATCCATGTCACTATATAATTTATTAGCCACAGAATATCATTTTACATTGCATAAGTACTTTTTATGGTCCTGCTTCAATCATTCTTTCTTTCTTTTATCTTCAGAATATAATTAAATAATAAAAATGTACTCATTCGTCGTCGAAATTAAAAAGAATTTCCACGTATTTATCCCACGAAAAGTGCTTCATTTATCTCATTTTATTTTGATATATTTCTCTTGTTCGTTTGTTTTAAGATATATTATTTTTCACAAAATAATTTTTATATATATACCAATATCTAATAAAAATTTGTTATAAATCACAAATATTCATTTTTTTTTTCATTACAATTCGATGTGAATCATACAGTACCGCATAACTTTTGTGATTATATATATAATATTCAAAATAGAGGGAGAGATATATTCTGAATCCCAAAACACAAGATTAGAGGTTAGAGATTAGGTTAGTGGTTTAGAGGGTTAAAAATTCAGCCTTAAATTTCAAATTCAAACTTCATGCACGGAATATTTATTTTCGAACTTCTTTAATGAAAATAAAAATTGGGTACGAAAAGTCATCGTATTTATTAGGAGAGTACGTAAGTAAATATTAATATTGGGAGGCAGACAATAAAAAAGACACAAATTATCGTCCTTAGAAACGAGATTGTGTTTGAGCTGATTTTGGATTTTGCCTCGTGGGAGTTGTCATTGTCTTCATCAATTTCCCAATCTTTTTTACACGTTTCAATGTTAACCCTAGCATGTGTCACATCTATACTTGCACGATGGTTATAATTAAGATCGATCGGAGAATGATTAAAAATATCTTTAAAGTATTAAAAATAGTTAAACAATGATTTTCTTAAAATTGTCCTCTTTCATCTTTTGGATAATAAAGAAAGGATAAAATAAATGTTCTTTATGTAATAAGCTTGAAGGAAGAAGGGCATTGTGTCGTTAACGGGGGTAGGATTTTAAGTTTGAAAATAATATTAGGGGAATTTTTTTAAAGAAAAATATTAGGGGAAATTTTGATTTAATAGGTGAAAGAAAGACATTTTTTGACTCATTTTCAATACGATAGAAACATTTTTAATTCAAAGATGGAAGGAGAATTTTTTTGAGCCATTTTTAATACATTGAGGACGTATTTGATTGAAATGGTCTTTAATGTATGACAAATATGTTCATTTTAATCCTTAATATATTTCACTCGATTCAAATGGTCCTTAATATATAACAAAAGGTGTTCATTTGGGTCATTTACCCTAAAAGTAATATATTTATAAAAAAAATATTAAGTTTAACTATACACCCTAAAATCTAACACTATATTCTTTTTTTCTTTAACAAAATTTACTATTTTCTCTTTCCTAAAATATTATTCCACTGACCTAATATCCATTTTTATTTTAAACAAGAGAAAATAGTAAATTTTTTGTTAGAGAAAATAGAGATAATATTATTAAATTTCATGGAGTTTTTCTTTGAAGCTAACAAAAAAGACAATAATGATAAATTTTATTAGCCAAGTGAGGTTCACAGTTAAATTTATTAAGGACCGTGTGGGGTTAAGATGTAGAGGTTCGATAAATAATATTTTGTAAATTCTTATGTCTTTTCGTTTTCATGAAAATGATTATTTTTCTTGAAGTACAAGAAGAACAACCAATAATTGACACTTATAATTTTGAACATAATGTGATCTAAAGAGAAATTACTTCGAATCGTTTTCTTAATAAATAATGTTATTCTTAATTACTCTTTTTGGACACAGCTTAGAAGTACAGTTACTTCTCCTAATTTGTCAATAATAGCACTAGACATTCAAAATAAGACAAAGTGAAATAACATCAAACTTTAGTTGGTAGCTAAAAAAAAATCTAGTTAAGGGTCTCTCCATAGCATAATAAAATATTTCATCCGTTTTAATCCATGTGATTATATATAAATTTAAAAGATGATTTTAAATATATTATAAGATTTTTGTTGACCGTAAAAGTACAAGTGGAACACATCAATAACTTTTTAAATTAATCAGTAAATTTTATTCAAATACTTAACTTAACTATGACCGGTTCTAACATACCATCTAAACACAATTATTAAGTATTTTTATTAGACACTTCTGATTCGAGGTTTAAAAAAGCTTTTCCTATACATATGTTTTCAAATATAAATAAATTAACTATTAAATATAAATTACTTTCTTTAAATAAACACATTAACCTCGATAAGAAGTAAAACTCTAACATATTCACAAAAAATGAAACAAAGAAAGTAATATACACTTTGAAAAAAAAAAATTGATTATTAATTTAATTTAGAGTACCAAATTTAAATAGCTAGTATTTAATACATGTATCCCACGGTCCCCCTCAATTGAAGGAGTTATGTAATGGTACAATATGAAAAGTTGAATGGTCCATTATAAAAGAACATTTGTCCCCCTCTTTCTCTCTCTTCTTAAAGTAAATGTGTCCGACTTTACGGTTCAGTTGTTTGACTATTTAATTTTTTATCGTGCAATAAGATTGGAGAGTTCGATTCTCGTTCTGTAATTCTCTTTCTCATTTCCCTTTTTTTACCACCAAATTTTAAAGGAAAAAGATATTATTATTATTTTTTTTGGGAAAAAAATTATTCAAGATTTTTAGCATTTGATTTGCTTTTTTCCACAAAGCAAATTCGATTATGAGGAAATTTCCATTTTCGTAGGTGAGTATAGTTAATTAATGAACCTTTTCAAGATTATTTCATGTCATTAATTATAATTTTAACTTTTTAGATTTCACCATATATTTATAGTAAGTTATTACTATACGCAACATTTAGATTTAACGGTAATAGCTTAATTTTCACTAAATACTATACATTTTTAATGGCAATTAACATTATTTATAAATGTCTCTAAAACCTATAATAACATTGAATCCAATGAGAGTTAATAAATAACGATAGACACTTTAACACTCTATATGAATATGAATATTTATTATCGAGAAAAGCGGTATAGAAAATTTGATCGAGAATACCCAAATGAGAATTTTCAAGATTCAAATGTAGGGTACTTTCATCTGTCTATGTCATCTCTGTACACAATGTTTTTGTGAGTACAAATTATAGTTATTGTTGGTTTGATGATCGAAGAGTGAATGGATGAAAAAAAAATTTAACCAAAAATAAAATAAAATAAAATGGAACTTGTTAAGAAATTAATTGGGGAGAAATGATGGAATCATTCAACGGGTGTCGAATTTTATGTATTGCATCTTTTATTATAAAATGATGATGGTTTCAACCCTGTATCTTATTTTTACAAATTCACTATTTCAAAAATAGATTTTCACTTTTAAATATCATTTTCAACATATTAAGAAAAAATAATTCTTCTTTTCTTATTTTATTCCTAAAATTAATTATTTATTTCTCATTTCATTTTCTAAGACCTAACTATTCCATATTAACCGAATTTTGAGGGTTTTTTTCATAGTTCAAAATAGGAAAAAGGATCAAAAATGCCCCTCAACTTTAGTTTATTAGTTGACTATGCCCTTACCGTTAAAATGAAGTTATTTTTTCCATTGCCGTTACTAATTTCATCATTTATGCCCCTATGTTGACGGAAATCCCCAAATTGACTTAAATTAACCCATTTCCCATTTTAAACCCATGCCCGACCCGTCTAAAAACCTAACCCAATAATTTTACCCCTTTTTCTTACCCATTCTTTCAAGAGATCTCAAATCCCCCAATAAACATTTAACCCATTTAACCAATTTCATTCGTTGTTAACCAGTCCAAGACCCGTCTTCTGATAATAGCTCATCATGCCTACAAGATCTTCCTATGTAGTCTTTGAAAATTTTGTTGGGGGTTCATGGGGTTGGTTTACTTTTTGTTGAAACACTTAAAGATGCTCCAATTTTTAGGTACACGAAGAAGATCTGTTTCTGGGTTTGTTTTGTTTTTATCTTCTGAAGTTTAAAGCTTGGATCTTTTAGTGTTTTTCACACTTTTTATCTTGTTTCAAGATTCAAAGGAAATGTATGGCATGCTGTTAAAGATGTTGTTTTTGGGTTCTTGAGGAATACTTGGATTCTTCTGTTTTTTTTTTTTTGGTAATGATGAAAGATAAGTAATGAAAGTGTGTATTTTTATCGAAAGATACAAGTTGTCTAGTGCCGTTTCAGTTTGGTAAATTGGTTTTCTCTTTTAGTATTACCAAAAAAAAGGTCACTTCAAGACATTCTCATTTTGTTCAGAGCTCCCAAGAAGAATAATGCTTAAAAAAAATTAAATTGTTGTGAAGACAAAAGGGTAGAAGAAGCAGAGTACTGGAGCTTGTTTGTTTTCTATCATAAAGGGGCATTTCAGTTTGTAAGATTTAAGAAAAATGGCTTCAGATGATAAGTCGGTGTTGGATAACCGAAAGTATGTCCGGTATACACCTGAGCAGGTTGAAGTCCTTGAGAGGTTTTTAGATGGGTAAGGAAAATGGATTAAATGTTTATTGGTTAGGTTTTTTAGACGGGTCAGACATGGGTTTAAAATGGGAAATGGGTTAATTTAAGTCAATTTGGGGATTTCCGTCAACATAGGGGCATAAATGATGAAATTAGTAACGGCAGGGGCAAAAATAACTTCATTTTAACTGTAAGAGCATAGTCAACTAATAAACCAAAGTTGAGGGGTATTTTTGACCCTTTTCCCTTCAAAATAAGTTAATTGTTCAAAGTTCAAGATAATTGTTTTAAACTTTCTTTTTTCATTTTTGCCCTTCATTTACATTTGCGAGGTTATAAGTTCAAAAGAGTTAATTGTTTTTACTTTGAATTATTTCTATTTTTAAGAATAGTTTCACAATAACTAAAAGGATAAAAATGGAAAGTAATGTTCAATTTATGTCCTAAACTTTTTTTTCTTATTAAGTGTCCATCATCTAACAAATTCACTTAATATAGAATAGAGAGATACTAAACATTAATTAATATGGACATTATAATAAAAAGGTTATTTCGATCATTATTTTTTAATAGACATGCAAAGTTCAAATTGGATAAATAAAAAT
Source organism: Solanum gracilifrons (assembly GCA_029582605.1). Taxonomy (NCBI): domain Eukaryota; kingdom Viridiplantae; phylum Streptophyta; class Magnoliopsida; order Solanales; family Solanaceae; genus Solanum; species Solanum gracilifrons. The sequence goes on from JAJOOH010009297.1 coordinate 9,536, forward strand.
GAATGGAAGAAGTATTAGTTGAAATTCACAAGTTGGATAACTTAACTAAGTCAAAATGTTCTCAGGTTAAAGGGAACAAAATTGAAATATTTGAGTATGTATACGATGTATATTGAACCTAAGCCTAGTTATTATTATCATGTGAATTGTGAATTGTAGCTTTAAGTTCAGAGTTAATAAGATTTAATTTATTCACTATGATTTCAAATGCCTATGCCAGTTGAGGCATTTTAGAGGGAGAATTGTTTAAATTAATGACATGATTATAACTAAAAACTAACTTGCAGGAACATGTTCTAAGAAACATTACCTAAATACACAATTTATTTCAACATATTCTTTAAATTTTTTTACCATTTGAAAAAAATACAAAAATGCATGCTCTCTCCTATTCTCGAATACATCACTTTACACAATGTATTGGTCGGATACATCATTTTAGGCGGTGTATCGGGATGTACGCGATGTATCGGAACGTATAGTGATGTATTCGAAACTAAGAAATGATGTATCGGACGTTGAGGGATGTATGCGAAATCGAGATGCGACATATCGGGACCTTTTGAGATGTATCCGGATTCAATCAAATTTAAGAAATTTTTGTAATTTAAAAAAGAGTAGAGGATATAATATAATTAGCTCTTAACACTACGAAATTTGTGTAAAACTCCAAACATTCTATTTGTGTAAAACTCCCAACATTCTATTACTAAGCATTCTAGCAGAATATAATTAGGCAAAAACTATACTATATTAATCACAAGAGGTAGTTGTCCAATTTAAGACAAAATCTTTGCTGTCGGTGAGAATATCTTTCACCAGCAAAACGTCATTTCTAAGACAAAAAAAAGTTAAGGTTTAACAAAACCATATTATTAACTAATTAAACAGTTTTTTTTTTTTATGTCTTTTCGGATATAATGATTCTCAAAATTACAAGTAAAGTGTGAGACTTCAAATGATCATCTCATCCAAAAATTTAACTATTTTTAGATATGAAATATGCTTCCCTACACAGTACGCACGTATAAATTTAACTCTTTTTCTTTTGTTTATTTTGACTGACCACATAAAGCTTTATCGATGAATATTATTGATAATTGAAGTCGAGATTTCTATAATTCCATAATATCATATATCGAATTGTACGAATCATTTCATCTAAATAATTTTATTATTAAGGAGAAGATAATTTTTGGTACTAATTACTTTAGGTATGAGTCTATGAGATACGACAAGGAGAAACCCCACTCTAAGAAAATAGTATAGTTGCACTAGGCTAATAGAATAATATATAGCCATTGTCTTATTGAGGCATTAATTAGGACAAGTAGCCTTTTGGCTTATTAGTGATAGTGCCCCTTCTTTTAGACGATTTCCATATTTTCCCCAATTGTTTATTTTGGGTTCTCCACCTGATGTTTAGTGCCTACGTACATTGGAAGTTTGATTAGTTTTGAATCACGCACTGTAGGGCTTATATTTGGAGTAATGTTCTCAACAAAATTTTCTTTATATCTAAGGCTTGAACTCGAGAGCTTTGATTAAGAGTGGAACAATCCCATCCGTTCATAACAACCTATTCTGGTATTTCCCCCAATTGTTGATAACCTTTCACTTGCATTATTGAATCCTCCGACCAAAGGCTGAGCTAGGTGGGGGTTCGTGGGTTCGGACGAACCAAGTAGCTTTTCCGTAGGTTCTGTATTTGTACGAGAAAATTATATAAATATATATGTATATTAACTCATGAATCCTGAAAAACTGTTTGACATCTATTAGGGGTCGTTTGGTTTGAATACAAGTTATGCTGAGATTGGTTATGCTGTGATAAGTTATGCAGAGATTAGTTCTGCTAAGATTAATTTTTGTTGCTTGTTTGGTTTGTCATATTCAAACTTATATTCATGGCATAATTTCTAAGAATAAGTTGTTTGTTTACAAAAATACCCTTCATCTTATTTAGTTTTTTTTTGTTTTTTACATTTTCTTTGTAAGTTTTAGTTATTCATTCTTAAAAATAAAATTTTCCATCTTATTTAGCTTAAATATTTTTGGGTGTGCATTTACATGATTGTGCCGTGTGTTTTTAAAATTAAACTTTCATCTTATTTAACTTTAAAATAAAACTTCCATCTTGTTTAGCTTAAAAATAAAATTTCAATCTTATTTAGCTTAAAAATAAAATTTTCATCTTATTTAATTTAAAAATAAAACATTCATCTTATTTAGCTTAAAAATAAAACTTCCGTTTTAAGTTTATTAAAAGTAAAAGAAATTTTATTATTAAAGTTATCTATATTTTAATTAATATATAAAATATAATTTTTAAGTGAGTAATAAACTATTTAATTAAAAAATATGCAATTTAGTAGTGGAGTGAACATTTTAAGAGAAATCAAAATATAAATAGCATTAAGAATTAGGCAAATAATTTCAACTTATATTATATTCATAAATAAAAATTATAATAGAAAAATATATTATCATAAGAACAAGGAATAATTAAGGTTGTGAATCTTATTATAAATGTTGTTAAAAATTATGTAATAAACATGAATGTAAAGTGGTGTATAGAAGTGGGGTTTAAGGAGGGTATTTTTGTTATTTTACCTACTTAATCCCATGATACGTTATCCTGGGATTACTATCCACCCCAGGGATAACTTATCCCAGGACTAATTGTTAATCCTGGGATAAGTTATCCCACCCTTAGCAACATATTAGTGACCACTTAAAAATTATCCCTGGATTAAATCCTCTTGTCCATCACACCAAACGACCCCTTAGTAGTAAGGAAGCGGTAGTATGAAAATGTTTACCATGCTAGAGTTGTGGATTCAAATCCCACTATTAACAAAACAATTCTCTTTTTTTTTTAAAAAAAAAAAAGAAATTTAGAACCCAAACTCCTAATTTCGACTCCGACTTGCCTCCAACAATGGAACAATCCTACTCATCCCTTACCACAAATATTTGTGTACTAATTTCTTTCTATAATTCAAGTATGTAGATGGAAAGGAGTATTTGAAAACAAGTTTACAAGAATAGTGTAATCTACCCTATGTGCATCCTCTATATCTTTACCTAGCTAGTTCATGAGGTGTAGAATTCCTTATATATATATACATGCATCCTATTAAACATAGTTGATCACATCCGAACTTGTCCTAACAAAGATAAGCGGCAAATAATTCAGTTTTTAAGTTCATATATAATGATATTAACCCAATTATTGCTAAATGTTTTTGCAGCAATAAATATTACTACTAAGAAATAGTAGTTATTATTTTGATATGTTAAAGATAATAATCTATTTTTAAAATAGTAAACAAGTAAAAATAAACGAAAAGAGTACATAGTAGAAGAATCATGATTTGATTTGGATCGGTTGACGTAATCGAACCATGATCGTCCCTAATTCCAAATTATGCCCACCGATCCAAACCAAATATCAGGATCATCCCTAACTCCAAATGATGATCCAAATCGAAACACAACCACCCTAGTTCCAAACCATGTCAACGGTGGAGTAATTTTGTATTTGATGATAGATTAAGCAAGACATTTTTGGATTGATGGAATAAATTAATGGAAAAAGGGCATAAAATATCCTCGAAGTATTGAAAATGGTACACAACTACCCTCATCCACCTATTGGCTCCCAAATACCCTCCCCATCCACCTATTGGCTCGCAAATACCCTTCCCGTCCACTTTTGGGTTCAATTTTAGCCACTTCATTAATGGAGCACCATTTAAAATAATTAAATAATTCTTTTAATTACGTGACACTCAACCATTGGTTGTAATTTAATTATTTAATATAATTTTAAACCCACCCATTTTTAAAAAAACCCTCTCCAATACTTATTAAATCCGCCCGCCCCAATACAAAAAGAATCCAATTAATAAAAATTGCTGGATGTGTAGAAACTGTTGAATTGCTGGATGAATTCGTTCTCAACTAACTTCCGCGGACAATGATGGATTGATAAGATACTGGAGACCTATGTATAGCTCTTTTTACATTTTACCCTGTATAGAAAATTGGTTTTTTTTTTATTAGTTGAGGTGTTAGTTGAAGGCGATGGGTTTACACATTCAGCAATTTTTATTAGTTGGGTTCTTTTTGTATTGGGGCGGGCGGATTTAATAAGTATTGAACGAATTTAGTTAAAAATGAGTGGGTAATGGGTGTATTTAAAATTATAGTAAATAATTAAATTGCAACCAATGGTTAAACGCCATGTAATTAAAATAATTATTTAATTATTTTAAATGGTGCTTCAATATTGAAGTGGCTAAAATTGAACCCAAAGGTGGATGGGGAAGGTATTTGTGAGCCAATAGATGGATGTGGAGGGTATTTGGGAGCCAATAGGTGGATGAGGGTAGTTGTGTATCATTTTCGATACTTTGAGGATATTTTGGACCCTTTTCCGATAAATTAATGAAATGAACAATAAAACATGCATATGGCTGAAACCATTGACAAGATAAATAATGTGATATATATATATATATTCTCGATATTTATGTTTATTAATAAATATAAATAAATGTATTATCTTCAACATAACCTATATTTTTCCTTTTCTCCAAAAATTTATAAATGAATATAATTAAAGGTAATATTTAGATAAAAATTAAAAACCTGAATAAATACTTAGATAATCTTGACCCCACACCCACACCCACTCACACTCACACGCCCACCCCCTAGATCAAGATAATCTGGATGGCTGACATAATACTCCCTCCGTTTCACAAAGAATGATCTCCTTTTTTGTTTAGTCAGTTTCAAAAAGAATGATTTTTTTCCTTTTTTGGTAATATTTTACTTTTTGCTTTCCACGTGGCATGTTTAAGACCATAAGATTAAGGACAATTTTGTATATTTGACATAACTTTAATTTAGGGCCACAAGATTCAAAAATCTTCTTTATTTACTTAAACTCCGTGCCAAGTCAAACCAGGTCATTCTTTGTGAAACGGATGGAGTACTATATTCAAACATGATTGGAAGGAATTAATTTCATTACCTTTTACCTAATTGGGAACTCTACTTTTTTGTACTAAGCGTAACAGCTTGTTTGGATGGTTGTTATCTATTCTACAGTATTGTTTTGTTAGTTAAATTTTATTATTTTAATTTACTATATCATATCGTTAAATTAATAAGTTTGTTTAATTTGGAATTTTGGATGGTTGTTTTCTATTATTGTATTTGTATTATTTTATTAGTTTAAATATAAAATTTATTTTGATTATTACTTAAATTTTATTATATAGTAACATTAAATTGTTACGTTTATTTGGATGGTTGTTTCCTATGCATTGTATTGTTTTGTTAGTTGAAATATAAAACTTATTTTGATTGTTACTTAAATTTTATTATATTGTGTCATTAAATTATAAGCTTGTTTGGATGGTTGTTTCTTATTGTATTGTTTTGTTAATTAAATATAAATTTTATTTTGATTATCATTTAAATTTTAGTATATTGGATTATTAAAATTGTAAGCTTTTTAATTTGGATTGTTATCACCTATTATATTGTTTTGTTAATTTAAAATATAAAGTTTATTTTGATTTATTATATTGTATTGTTCATTGTTATGTAACAACGAAAAATCTCATGATATAAGTTTGAGATGATCGTATATAAGTTAATTAATAGCCTTAGTAGGCGTTAATATGTCCATAGATTCCAAAACAACTTTCACTTTATTTGCAATTTATGGAGTTAGGGTTGAATATATAGAATTGTGTTTGATTATATTTTGTTACAAAGAATGATTGGAATAAATAATGTTCATGCTTGAATGTACTTAAATACAACTTCAAAAGTGAAAACTAAGTTGTATTTGTATTTATATTTCAAATCTGAAATACAAATTCAAGTTAGATTTAAATTTTCATGATCAAATACTGATTTTCAAATAAAATTAAATTATTTCCAAATAAAACATGAATTGAGTAATTTTTATGACCAAACGATACTAGTTTTGCTAGTACGATTCAATTCCATTCCATATTTCATAGCACCACCCAAAATACTATCGATCAATTACATTGTCCACTTTCACAATATTTATATATGTAGGCAACAAAGTAATTATTCTTGTTTTTCTTTTGTTACTTAAAGTGAGGACAATAAAGCCCCCTCTTATTCATGCTCTATCTATGCCTTTTTTAAAAAAATAAATAAATGTACTTCTAGGATCATTATATATCTATAATCTACACTATATGCTTTACAAATATGTGTGTGAACACATGGAAAAATACCTTGACAAAAAAATTATAATTTCAAATTGTGTTTTGAACCGTTAGCAGTGAAAAAGTAATTAGATAAATGCGTAGTTATGTTAAAGTCAAACTATACACTGTTCTTCTATAAAGAGTTAACTTGTATACTCAATTAAAAAATAGCACAAAGAAAATTTTATAATAAGAGATGTCAAAATATAAAGGAGTAAAAACGAGAGAAATCAATATATAAATGTGTGTATACACACAAGAAATAATGTATTTATTCAATTATACAGTATAATTTTTTAATAAAAGGGTGTCAACTGTCACATGCGATTTTGCCACTACTATAGGTCCTTCGAAAATACATGAGGAATATGAAAATTGTAACCCTTTTTAAAAAGTAGAATTTTAATTTGTACAAATAAGTAAACGTAAGCCGATCGTTATAAAGTTATACCTAATTCTTATCAAACTTGTTAAACTAAAGGTAGTTTTTTTAAAGTTTGAAATTGACACAAACTTTTGTAACTTTCGAAGCAACTTTAGAAAAAAATGCAGAAATTTCAAAAAGCTTCTTTAAGCCCATGCGGTTAGCTTACACTTCACAGTACATAAAATTTGAATAAATAAAAATATTAACTCCGTTTTAATTTATTTATTTTTTTTAAAAAAATTATTTAAAATAATATATATATTGATAATTTTTTAATTTCAACTTTTCTACTGACATATTTAATTTTTTAATATAAAACCAAAATTAAAATGAAAAAAGTATAAATAAAAATGAAAGGACAAAGAAACTTGTGCTTAATTTGAATCTTCCTGTGAGAAACCTTTTCTCTATGGACATTTGCATGTATTATGCACATTGTCAGTGAGTTTTTGTAGATATGATTCACAATTTATCGTGACACAATTGAAATTTTTAAACTTTGATCATGAATTTAGTATAGAGATTTTAATTGTACTACATAAATTGAGATGAAAAATGTACTTTATAAGACACTTGTGAAATCAATTAATGAAGAGTGAAAAAAAGTTTCTTTATTTTTGCTACATATAAGTAACTTATAGAAAAAGATAAAAGGTGAAAGCTCAAGCTTTATAAAGGGCCCTCTTTTCTGCTATGGAATTAATCTATCACTGCAAGATCAATGTCATTTATACGCCACATTTACCCTTCCATGATACTTTCTCCATTGTCCTTTTTCTATGCTAAAAATACATATTTGATATTTAAATTTGATAGGTTTAATTGTTAAAGTTTTTAGCATTAATATGGTATACACTAAAAGGGGTGATTTGATAGGTGTATAAAGATTGTATTGAATTGTGTTTGTATTAGTTGTACTGATATTATTCTTATGTATTGTTTGATTTGATATATTAAAAATAAAATGTGTTGCATAATTTTTGAGAGACAATTGTATCTTTAATCGCGCTAAGACATGCAGTAAAGCTTTTTGCATTACTAATGTTATGAGTTTCCATATATTAATTGTATATACATTAATATCAAATTAAATATATTTACATAGTGTACCGATCAAATACTAGTAACACATAGTTAATGCGTGCATTTTTTTCTACAAATGATAGGGAGTTCGATAAAGTGTATAAATATGATATTAAATGAGACGTCTTAATAATGATGAAATTAATTATGTTAATACTATTTTTTTTATCAACTGTTTGATTTGTTATATCAAATGAATTATGTGTATTAAAATAGAAAATAATACTAAATAGAGCGTGTTAAAATAGAAACAATACTCTCTATTGATGCTATGATTTTGTATTTATAATTATATAATTGAATGTCATAGCATAAACATTGTGATTCTGTAATAGAAAAAAACAAGAATACTGTAACAATTATAATACTAATTCAATAGGTGATCATAATTGACCATATAATCTATAGTATAATAAACAATTACGAAGATGGTGAGTTTGTTTAAAGTAAGACTTTTACTACCACTTATCTCCCATAGACAACACTATCCCATAAACGTACACAATCAAGTCATAGTCAGACAAATCTTCTTATTACAAGATTTGGTTTTTGTACTCTTTTTCCCCTCCGCACATTCATCGAACAAAAACATCTGATTAAGAAACAAACATATTATTCATCTACCATATTCTTTGGCGATAGATTTTTTAAAACTTAGTTATATATTTATATATACATAACATAATAATAAATATATGGCAATTGATATCTATATCCTTTAATTATAGATATGTATAAGCATACAGTTAAATTATCACAAAATTAAATAAATAGACGGATGTGTTCTATCTCTGATAAATTATGTCAGATTTGTTACGTAGAACATGAGTGTCTGATTGTTCAAGTTTATAATAATTTAAATGTTTATTTGTACATATAAAAAAGTTACTGAACCAAATTAAATGACACGTTTATGTATTAGAGGAGGAAATTAATACATAGATTCTTATACTAGTATTTACTTTAGTCGAATTTCAGTGATGTCGAACCAGATTTGCTTGAAGACTTTGATGATTAGATCATGATATTCATCTGAATTTAATGAAAGATAGCAAGCAAGAAGTTCTTCCAAATCCTTTGATGTTCTTATATTATTCTCAACTATCATTTCCACCATTGATTCTCTGAAATCTTTCTGAGGATTTCTTGATGATTTCACCACTGCAAAGCTCTCTGTAACACTTGTCCTTTTTGATGAAACACTCTTTCTGCTTCCTTGAATCTTCTTGCTGTTTGTTGTTATTCTTGGTGAATTTGTTCTCAGCTTCACACCATTTGTTGATACTCTTCTCACTACCCTCTGTTCTTGTTTCACAATCCTCTGTTTTTCTTCTATTTTTTCATCGAATTTTTCGGGCTTGGTTATGATACGAGGAAGGTCAATTTTAGAAACAGAGTGAATTTTTCGGGCTTGGTCATGATCAAGATTGGCTGAATCTTGATTCATGTAATTAGTTCTGCAGTCACAAGAGGATGAAATTGAAGTCATGGGGTTTGATTTTTCAGGCAAAATTGAAGATGGTGATGAGGACGAGGAGGAGGAAGATGAATTTGGGTATTCTTCAGGGGTGGAATCAGCTTTAGTCCAGACAGATTCAACAGAAGCGCGGCAACTACAATTGGCTGAAACAGAGGGATTGACAAGTTTGGGAGAATTTCTCCTCCTGGAATTGGTACTACGCCTTTTCTTGTAAGACTTTCTTGATGGCTCAGTGAAATGAACATCGTGATCGGGTTTTGGGCCGTTAGAAGAGATAGGATTCTGAGAAAATGCTTCAGGTGGACTACTACTAGTGAGGTTTCTTGAAATGTAATATGATTTTCTTTGACAACCAAGGTTATGGGGTTGTCTTTTTTTGTCTGGTTGTAGATTTGATGATGATGTTGATGTTGATGAAGTTGTGTGGCTATGGCCTCTGCTGTTTCTGGTGCTGCTTTTGCCTATTTCTTTGAGCTTGTAAAACCAAGCATTTGGCATCATATCTGATAATCTAAACCTATAATTCCCCATGATTGGTAAAAGAGTTGCTTGTGTTTACTCTGGTGGCTAAAGAAAGTGGGAAATATTGGAGTTAGTGAAGGTAGATAAATAGAGAAGAGGAAAAGGATTATTGTTGTTTGGGGGTTGGTTTTGGATGGGGTGTAGCCAGGGCCGGGGGGGGGGGGGGGGGAA
>JAJOOH010009298.1:0-12576 GCA_029582605.1 Solanum gracilifrons
GAAGTTGATTTGTACTTGATTTTGTGTCGACTTTTGAAAGTCGGAGTTTAGAAGTCCCTTGATGTTTTTGCCTTTTGCGAGCGACCAAAATCATATCAACATTCTTTTTATTGGAGAAGTCATCTACCCTGGATGTGTTTGTTGTTTTCTTCAAGGCAAAAACTTCAACTGGTTCAAAGCTCCCAAACTGCAGTATGATGACATCTTCTTCAATTTTTAGCGATGCCACAGGACGTAGAAATTCTGAAATTGAATCATAATCAAGTTTGACACTAGCATGATTTGTCTCAGCTGTCTCACCATCGTCAATGATGATCTTTCCCTCTCGTACCAATGTCATGATCTTTTCCTTCAGAATGAAGCATTTTGTGGTGTGATGATCGATGATGCGGTGGAATTTGCAATACATAGGATCATCAACTTTATTGGATTCTTTAGGTCGCTTTGACTCTGAGAGTGCAATGACTTTCTTGGTTAGCAACTCATCAAGAATCGCAGGAACTTTAGAGTCCGGAAAGGGATACTCTTTTTCTTGTAACTCCTTCAAGGTAGATTTATTTTTCACTTCTCACGTTTGTTGATGCGCCTCAATCTCTTTCAACTTTTGTCTTGTGAAGGTCTTCATAGAAGTCGTGGTTACCACCATGGACTCATTAGTTGTGCAGTCTAGCGACTCTTTGAATTGTGTATCTTCTTTTCTTGGATCAAAGACACGCGATGTCTTTCCATGGCTTGCAATGCTTAACTCCATATCATGAGCACGTGTAGCTAGTTCTTCAAAAGTTTGAGGCTTAATTCCTAGAAGGATATATACAAGGCCCCAATGCATCCCTTGTATGCAAATTTCAACTGCATAGATTTTAGAAAGTTGGTCTTTGCAATCTAAGCTCAACATTCTCCAACGATTGATGTAGTCCACTACGAGTTCATCCTTACTTTGTTTTGTGTTTGTCAATTCCATCATGCTCACTACACGACGGGTACTGTAGAAACGATTGAGAAATTGATTTTCCAATTGCTCCCAACAATCAATTGATTCAGGCTCTAAGTCTGTATACCAATCAAATGCGTTTTCTTTTAAAGAACGAACAAACTGCTTGACAAGAAGATCACCATGTGTACCGGCACTGCTACAAGTCTCGACGAAATGGGTAATATGTTGCCTTGGATTTCCCCTTCCATCAAATTATTGCAATTTTGGTGGTTGATATCCAATTGGAATCAGTAGACCCTCAATTCACTTAGAACATGGCTTTGAATATCCTAAGGAACTTTGTGGTGGGCCACCATAATGAGCTTTAATGGTGTTTGTGATCATGTCTTGTAGTTGTTGAACTGTTAGAGTAGCCACTGAAGCAGATCGATTTGCGCTTTGAGAGTCAATTGGCTTGGTGGGAGAATCACTATCAACTTTTTCTTGTATTGTTAGAATATGATGTGACTCTCTAGAGTTGTAGAGATCTAACTTGCTCATAAGTTGGGTGATTTGGAGATTCTTCTCATCAATAAACTTCTTCAAGGTTTCAATGGTTTGCTCCATCATTGCGAACTTCTCGTCCATGTTAGTTGCGTCAACCATCAAGGAGTTAACCTTTGTTGAAATTGAAGAATCCGTTGAATTCTTATATTCACCAAAGTTGAAGTTAGAGTGAGAGAGTTCATCAAACAACTTAGATGCGATGTTGCCCCCAGCGATTGCAGTTTTGAGTGTCATTTGAGACTTGATCTTTCTTGCCATCTCCAAAGAGGTGAAATATTCAGATCCATTCAAGGCACTTGTCTTGAACTCACGTCGAGTAACTGGATCAACATCACTAATTAAAATCAACTAATGTAGCAACATTAGAGTCTTTACATGAAACATCATTGATCTTCTTGAAGGCCATTGTAAAGTTGAACTTGTTGTTTTTTTTATTCGTAGGAGGAAGGGATGAAGAGCAGAATTGGTCCCACTGGGCGTGCCAAATTTGTTCGCAACAAATTTTCGTAAGCGCTGGAAATTAACTGCAAGCAAAATAAATAAAAGAAAATGTGATTTTTATTGATGAATCTTTATGAGTACAATTCTGTTGTTCTCTTGATTCTTCTCTCCTAAGTTTCTCCGTGGTTCGAGGGCCTTCAATAGCGTATTTCTCAAATGTAGGATGATGTAAACCTCCTTGAGATGTATTTGATCTCCGGGAACGTCGAAAAGCACTTCGTCGTTGCAAGTCGATCTCTGGGAAGAACTCCATTGACCACTCCTTCGAAGAGCTATGTAGCTGGTGTTGTAACTTTCTCCAATCCTTGCAGAATGCTTGTTGAAGAGTTTTCTTGATGCCTAAGCTTCTCCGTGATTCGAGGGCCTTCAGTAGAGTATTTCTCGAATGTAGGATGATGTAGACCTCCTTGAGATGTATTTGATCTCCGGGAACGTCGGAAAGCACTTTGTCGTTGCAAGTCGATCTTCGGGAAGAACTCTGTTGATCACTCCTTCGAAGAGCTATGAAGTTGGTGTTGTAGCTTTCTCTAATTGTAGAATGCTTCTTGAAGGGTCCTCCTCTTTGAATGTCATGTCTATCCCCTATTTATAGTTGTAGGGAGTGGACAAGGTTGCTTGTGATTGACCAAAGGATGTCATTTTGACACTTGGCGCATTGTGATTCATTCTTGCATTTGACTGGGACTACCACCTCATTTGGACACGTGGCGTCACCTTGTTGGTCTTCGATGCCTAGTCACTATGACACGTGGCATGAGTTTGGGCTTCAAGGTGAAATGGACCTTGGACTTGAATTTAATAAAAATGGACTTATTTATTTGTAAAGCCCAAATTAATCATTCAACCCAAATAAACATGGATTTAATCCAAATTTTGTATGAATTAAATCCAATAAAATTTGTGTGTCTACATGATCATGCCAATTGGAACAATATTTGAACTTGAAAACTCACTATCTGCTATTGCATATTGTATTTTTTTTTAACAAAAGCCACATATAACTATGGTGTATGTTCTTGATTTATTCAGTTTTGAAACATAGGTATTTTATAAATGAGAGATATTACTTTTCTAGCAAAAGGGGAAAAAATTCACAAGTAGCATTTCTACGTTAATTGTATTTACTTCTCGATTACCTGTATCTTTACTTTTACTGATATCATCTTAGGAGTCTTTTGGTATAGTGTAATAGCAAGAATAACGCATGCATTAACTTTGTGTATTATTAGTACTTTATATGGTATATTTTTCATGTTATGAATAACTAATTTTTGCATTAGTTAAAATTTATTATTTTTAAAGTCGAGTGTGGAATTTGATTTTTAATGTAAAGTTAGGGTGTAAACGATTTTTGCCCTAATTCTTAAAGTCTTACCCAACAACTCATTTAATACTTTGAACCAGAGGAAGTCAAATTAAATCGTTACTTTAACATCCGTTCGGTTTCCATTAAAAGCATAGAAATGAATGATCATTTACGTGCGTGCATTTGTTTGTCCAAGATTGGAATTAAGTTAAATATATACTCTCTCAGTTTCATATTAGTTTACCATCTTTTTTTACACGTATATTAAGAATTAAGAAATCACAAATAGGAGAGTAGTTTTACCAATTCACCTCTTAAGAACTTTTTTGGAACTTTACAAACATGTGTGAACATTTTCAAAAAGAATTAATGACAAGGGTAATACGGCGAAAAAATTAATTTATTTTTTTGATTTAGTAAGCTGATCAACTAATTTAAGACAACTATTTTTAGTATAGTGATCAACTAATATGGGACATAGGGAGTATAATTGAATTAGAAAGATGTCATTGTACAAAAATAACTCTTATATTTTATTTACAGATTTTTTTCAATGATGTTCTATCGATTTTTGCGAAGATTAGGTTGTCAAAATTAGTCGCCCAACTTGTTTATATTTGACCGAGTAAACAGCCTACTTATTTTATTAACTAGACTCATTTTGAGCTATTACTTCACCCAATAATTAGGGGAATATACAACTCATATTGATTTATGAGAAATTTAGTCTAAATATTTAAAAAAAAAATATGTTCTTTATTTGATATAATTTTTACAGCCATAATGTAAGGGAATATTTTTTAAATAAATTATAAGAAAATAAATTAATATTTTAAAACTTAGTAAGAATTATGTGAGTTGGATTATGATCTGACTTTTACATCATTTAAGCCTAAATAACATTTAAACGAATTAATAATTCATTCATTTATTAACTCAATCATTTTAATATTATTAAATTCAATTCAATCCATTCATTTATTACCTTAATCTTTCATTCGGCTAACCTCTTTTCAAAGCAAACGTTGAAAGTCAAGCGCACAATTGCAATTTGTAGCAACCGCAACTCATGAGACAAGCTAAACAATGGATATGCATAAATATTACTCCTTCGATCTAAATTTATATGACACATTTCAAATTTTGAAATTTAAACAAATTTATTTTTTACCATAAATTTTTCACATATCTAAATATTTTGAATTATCAATTATTGTGACTTATAGTATTTTTTTTACGTAATTTACAAATATATAAATTTCATTTTTAAAAAATTGAAGATTCCATGAGAATATCGTCCAAACTTAAACGGGTTAACTCTCGAAAAATGAAATGTGTTACATAAATTGGGACAAATGAAGTACATTTAAACACTAGTTGAGCTAAGCCTTGTTTAATTGAATATCGCAAACTCTTAATAATGTCTCTTAATTAGACACTTTCAATTCAAATTTTGAAAAAAAAAGGTGTAATGCATGTTTTCATTGATCTATTAGACAATTAAATTAACTCTACAAAATATGTCATCTTCTTTAATTATATGCATAAATCCTATGTAGAAAATGTTTGAGTTTTGTATCTTATTGAGACGAATGCGTATAATTAAAGAAAATAATGTATATTTTATGTGATTAACATAACTACCTAATAGGAACAGAGGCAAACAAAAAAAAAAAAAGAAATTCCAAAGAGGTGTCTAATTAAAACAATTTATCAGGAATTGAGATATTAAATTGAAACATGATTTAATTCGATAAAATTAATACAATTAAAAGAGAAAAAAAAAGAAGGCACATCTCTAAAACCTCAATAAATTAACCAGTATGGATGTGAACTCCGATAGCAATAAGGAAGATAGTAATGACTCCAAAATAGAGGACAGTATGAACAAGTATAGAGAGTCCACTAGTCTGCATGTTCCCAAACTCAACAATTTTGTGTCTACCAGGCAACTGAAACAATAAACCTGGACTCAATAGCACAAATAACACCACTGCAATCAACACTGGCCCCCAATCAGACATCTCTCTCTCTCTTTTTTTTTTTGCCTTATTTATTTGTATATATATTGTTTCTTTGTCTACTCTGTTATTTGTCTTGTATATATATAGTTCAAATTGTTTTTCTTCTTTTTAACATGACAGCATAATTAAGTATTATTGCATTAAGAAAGGAATCAAATGATCAGTGAGGATGCTTAGATTTGCGGAAAGGGAGTTTGATTCGATTTTTCACTTATATTAATGGTTAGGGTAATTATTAAAATATACTTTTTTAATAGCTCTAAGGTAAGTATATACTCAAATTGATGCATAATATGGAAATACCAGATTCACTATTTGTTATGATCAATACTCCAAATTGTGGTTTGTGGATGTTCACTACTACTTCTACCATTTTTTACTTAAGAAGTTCGCAATTAAACAAGTACAGGTTGATAAGCAAATTTCAAAAATATCATGCAATAGTTTCTTGAAAAAACTTGTAATTAAGTAAGTAACTTGTAAATAGTTTATGCAAGCAATTTCTTCAAACAATTGAATAAAAATATTTTCTGAAAAGCCGGAGCGCCAAAAAATGGTAACGGAAAACAAAGGCAACAAATAAATTCATTTTCTAGTCTTGTGTATGAAAAATCTAGTTGGGAGTGTCATTTGCAGAAATAGGCATTGCAACACGCGAATCCAAATAATCAGGTTCTAATATAAATATCGAACATCAAATGGAAACAAACAAAAAAAAACATTGCAATACAATTAATATATTCTATCTCATTTTATGTGTATACTGTTGGATTTTCGGTCTGAATGACGTATGATCCCATGACCATTGGGAAGGGTTGGTAATGGAAAATCTAGACCTATCTCCCACACATAGGAAGAAGGGAAAAATATTGGTTTAAATGGAAAAACACTTTTATTCTAGGAAGATGGGAAAAAATTTATATGAAATAATTCGAAGGGTTTATACAATAACATACTCAGTTGAAGGATTTATAAATCTAAAAAAAAAAGTGTTCCGACTTGATTCATGTGTGTTGATTGCCCTCGATGGGCGATATAATTACACAATTGATGCACGCTCAACAAGGGCCATAGGAGTTTTCAAGAGAACTTTTAGATTTTATAAAGATGGGGTAAATCGATCTCATTTATTTCTCGACTTTTCATGTCATCTTCTCAATATTATTATTCCTCAACAACAGCCTAACTGTGGCAACTTCCTTAGTTCTATGTTTTTAAACTGGACAATCCAGAATAGCAATCGATATTTCTTCGTAAAATAATTCATTTGTGGTTTGTACATCCTCTATAAGCAAAATACATGAGGGATCTCTCGTGCACTTCCACAACATTGATACATGAAAAATGGGATGTACTACCTCCAATTCAGAAGGTAACTCCCGCTCGTATGCCACTTGACCTATCCGTTGAATGATTTTGTACAGATCAATACATCTTGGGCTAAGTTTTCCTTTCTTGGAAAACCTCATGACACTTTTCATAGGTGAAACTTTTAGGAAAACTCAATCGTCAACTGCAAACTCTAAATTTGGGTGCCAAACCACTCAAAATCTAACTCTTCGATGAAGAACCACAAACCAACCTATATGACTCGTAGTCTATTTGACGAACCGCACAACTCCCTCGTAGACTCCAATCTCTAAAAATGACCAACTTTCTGAGGATGCATCCACGAGACCCAACTACTACGGCTCGTGTAACCAACCATAGGTCATATTGGAGACTCATATAAAGTTGTCACAGACTTGACATTTTTTGGATTTCTAAGGTACCAATCACGATCAGTTTCCACGAGCCATAGACCCAAGTACTGCCTATAAACCACACTCGTGAACCACTGCACCAGCAGCTTTTGCACCTACAATTGTGATTCAAATAATTTTTTTAATCAAAAAAGCGATTGACTAAGTGATGCAGTCCGTCAGTTTCACTAAATATCTGAAGATCAAATTGGAATTTCTGTTCATTTTCCCCTTTCTTCTTCTCTCTTCTTCTTTCTAAAGATACCCAACTCAACCATCACTACCTCCCTTGCTCATGCCATCGTCACTGCCCTCCCTGCCTCATCAACCTGCCGCCGCTTAACCCTAGCCTCTTTCACATCAAATTAAGGTTAGGGTTTTTGTGTTTACGTTAATTTTTTTTTAATTTGAGTATTTTTTTATTTTTTAGTTAGTTTATTCTATTTAGTTTGTTGAACTTATATTATTAACATAGTTAGTTTATATATTTGATTGTGAATTAGTGAATGAAATTATAATTTTGATTTTAGGGCTTAGTTTGAATTGAGGCTTTTTTTTTTGTTAGATTATGAATTGGGTATTTTGGAGTTGGAATTGAAGTAATTTTGAAGTTAGAAGTTAGAAGTAAGAAGTAATTAGAAGTTAGAAGTTAGAACTAGTTGAATTTTTGAACTTAGATACTTGAATAAGGATGTTTGAAAGTTGAATTTAGAAAAATATTGAATTGTATGATTTTTGAAGTTTAGAACAAATTAGAAATTAGATATTCAATGTCA
This sequence comes from Solanum gracilifrons, assembly GCA_029582605.1. Lineage (NCBI taxonomy): Eukaryota > Viridiplantae > Streptophyta > Magnoliopsida > Solanales > Solanaceae > Solanum > Solanum gracilifrons. Next base: position 7,830 of record JAJOOH010009298.1, read on the forward strand.
TGAACTTGAATTTTAGGATTTTTTGAAGTTGAACTTAGAATTCTTTTTTTTTTTTGTATAAATTTTGAACTTTAGACTTTATAACTAATCAATTAGAACATAAAACTTCATCTTGTCATGAACTTAATTGAACTTTAGATACTTGAAGATTTTTTACCCTTAGGTTGTTAACTTTAGAAATCTTGAATTGTAGAATTTATGAACTTGTTAGGTTGTGAACTTTAGTATATAATGTGGATGAATTGTACTCTTTCTGAACTAATTAAGCTTAAACTTTATAAATTTTGAATTATTGTAGGATTTATATATGAACTTTAGGTTGTGAACTTTTGAAATATTGAATTGTAGAATTTATGAACTTATAAGGTTGTGAATTTTAGAAATCTTGATAAAATGTAGTCTTTGAACTAATTAAGCTTGAACTTTGGATATCTTGAAATGTTGTATCTATGAACTTAGGTATTTAAATTAGTTAAATATATATAAGCAATTATAATTGTATATTAACTATACAAATTAGTTTAATCTAGTTAATTAAATTTAATTTTAATTGAATATCAATACTTTTGTAGATGAGTCATCGTTTGTGGATGTATAACATGCATTATGAAACTGGTGATGGTTTGAAACCTGAGTTTATTGACGGTGTTAGAGGTTTCGTTGAACATGCATTGACACTTGATATTCTTAAGAATAATGGATTGATTAGGTGTCCTTATAGTGCATATAGGTTCTTGAAATTTTATAATCTAGATACAATCATGGTTCATTTGTACCGTAATGGATTTAAACTTAGATATTTTGTATGAGTTGATCATGAAGAAATAGATGGATTGAATGGTATGTTTTATAATTCGATGCCCGTGGATGAATATAATATGCTTGCACCAAATGGACAAATTAGGGTTGAACGTGATAGGTTGCACATGATAGGGTTCAACATGATAGAATTCATGAAATGGTCAATGATGCTTCGGAGTTCTAGGTGGGATGGAACACGAACAATATTTTGATGAAGCTCCTAATGCATAAGCATGATGATTCTATGAACAATTAGAAGATGCTAGTTGTCCAGTATGTGAAGGGAGTCCACATTTTACCTTGTTAGTTGCAGTTAGATATATGAATATTTAATCGAGTGTTCATAATGCGGCTATGAACTCAATGGTTTATCTTTTAGATGAATTAATTAATTCAGAGTTTAACATACCTACGAACTTCTATCAGGCGAAGAGTTTATTTTTCAAGTTAGGATTGTTGTATGATAGAATTCATTGTTGTGTTAATGGTTGCATGTTCTACAAAACTGATAGTTAATTAGAAAATTGTAAATTTTGTGGACATGCTCATTATAAGAGGACTTCTGCTAGAAATATGGTCCAGTTAAGACGATGCATTATTTACCTCTTATTCCTTGGTTAAAGAAGTACACATCGATGAAGTCTGCTCCACATATGAGATGACATCATGAATATAGAAGGTCGTGGGGTGTCTTGTCTCATCCATCTGATGAAGAAGCATGAAAGCATTTTGATAACGTATATTCTGATTTTGCTAGTGAACCAAGAGATATTAGATTGAGATTGTGTACAAATGGCTTCACACTATTCTCTAATGTTGTCCCACCTTTTTCTTGCTCGTTTGTTTTGTTTTAACACCGTGTAATCTTTCTCCTGAAATGTGTATAACAAGTCCCTGCATCTTTAAGTTGTGTTATTTCAAGTCCCTGTAGCTCAAAATGTTTGATTGTTGTCTATATACAATCATTGATAGATGAGCTCAAATAATTATGTTTTGAATGCGTAGTGAATTATGATATATCGACTACAAAAAAGGGTCAAAAATATCCTAGACTATCCAAAAATGTTTAAATATATCCCTCATTTATCTATTTGACTAAAAATACCCTTCAATCTATCTTTTTAACCTATTTTTATCCTTAAAACCAACATCCATTTTTAATTATTATAACTATAATAATTTATTACATGACATCTTCTATTGGATAAACTTAAATCTCCAACCCATCAAATTTTTCATTACCCGTCCCGATCCATTTCCACAACTCATGACCCAAACCCAATTTAAAGATACATCTATCTTCATCTCTTAAACTTAATAGCCTTTTTTCTTCTTTTCCATAACTTATTATTCAACAATTTCAAGGCTAATACCAACTCAAATGCTTAAATTTCTAGTGAATGAGGGGTATATTTAAACTTTTTAAGATAATTCAAGGGTATTTTTGGCCCTTTTCCGTATCAACTAAGCATAATTTATTTATGCATGCTTCTTTAATGTGGACTATTAATGATTTTTCTGCATACAGAATGTTGTCTGGTTGGATGATAGTTGAGAAGCTAGTTTGCATCAATGCATGAAAAATAGTAAGACATTCACCTTAAAGCATGACAGAAAAAAATACATGATTTGATTGTCAGCATCAATTCTTGCCAATGGACCATGAGTTTAGAAAGATGAAAAATGCATTTTGGAAAAATAAGATTGAAAATGACCTCCAACCTCCATTACTCATAGGGCATCAAATTGAAGAGAGAGTTTCTCAATTGCCTAAAGTTACAGAAGCTTCACCTGTTAGACTTCCTGGATATGGTGTTGAACATAATTAGATCAAACAGAGCATATTTTGGGACGATGAAAATGAAACAATCGAGGAGGAATAATAGGAAAATGATAGAAATGTAACAAGCAAGGCGAAAGAGTGATAGAATGATAAACTATAGCTAGTATGTAAGTTAATTTATTTTGCTAATACTAGTTATATTTAATTTATGATTTTTTATATATTATCAATGTGAATTAGCATACAGATGTCATCGGGTGGTGATAGTGATAGATCTCGTGATCATCTTAGGGTTAGCCAGCCTAGTAAGACTAAAAAGAGAAGTCTAGAAGGCCTATAGATGTTGAGGATATTTCAAGATTTATTTCTTCTACGTCGTAGCATCGCAATATTGATACTCATTTATTTGTTGTCCATTTGGGACTGCGGATCCCGCATATTATCCTCAGTACCATCGACCACATGGTGCTTCCTCTACTTCATAGTCCTTACATCCACGATGTTACGATGTCCTACCTACAAAGCCTTATAGTCGAGCACGATCCTTATCGATAAATAAGATATCAACTGGTACTCTATCTCAATATCCATCTACATCTCCATTTCCACATGTACATTTCCTCATCTATCTGCCATGAAGATTAGAGATTATAGTATTGAGTCAAATGTTATGAGTGTTACTCCTCTATTGACTCAATATTATGTGCATCCTAAAGTATCACCTTCACCTGCTGCAACACCTAATGAGACTCTTCCTCTTAACACCTGGATAAAAGGAAAATATTGGTTGAGTTATGCTTGAGCCGGATGTATTATCGTAAGTTTGTTTTGTTAGCTATTAGTTTCTTTATTTTATTTATTTTTTATACATTAATATATTATTCATGAAATATCATGTTTATTATGTGTCTTGCATGTGTCATCCTTTAAATGATGCTCCCAAGCTCTACAAAAGAGTGTCACTCTTAAAGCGAGATTCCAAACAATATATATCTGTAACACCCTGTATCCTAGACATACCAGAATGCAGATTTCAGAAGTTGCAGGTGCCAACGACGGCCATCACTCACGGACCGTAGGGTGACCCATGGACCATAGGTGGGGTTCGTGGATGGTCACCTGCATCCCTTCCCAAAAAAGAGTCCAGAAAATCGTCCAAGAGTCGACCCACGGCTGGACCCATGGACTGTAGGTCAGACCACAGGTCGTGGTCCTGGTCTGTGGATCGAGACCCCATAAACCCCATCTCTGAACCCTCGTCCACGCCTACCAGGATGGACTGTAGGTCTGTCCACGATCCGTCGGTGACCCCCGATAGCTTTTAAGTTAGGGGTCGTTTGGTCTTTTCCCTATGCGTTAAACCCCTAAACTACGCCATTTAACCTCTAAACTACATAGTTTTGGTCAGTTTTAGCCTAGCAACTAAATTAGAACCTACCCTAGTCAATTCATTCTCCAAAATTCATCCAATTAGAACGAAAAGAGGAGAAATGAGTCGAGCAACCCTAGTCCAAGAACGCAACAAGGTTTTGTTTGTTCCAGCCCCGAAATCGAAAGATTTCTCTGTAAAATTCATCACCAGGTATGTAGGATTTCACTAGTGGGTTCCTTTCACCCATTAGGTCCTTACATTTCAATCAGATTCTTTGATTTCCTTAATTATATTTATACCTAGGGTTTCTAGGACTTCAGATTATTGTTGTGATTTAGCTGTTAGATTAATCCTAATCAGAATATTGCGTTTTTGTGACCATGTTGCTAAAGCCATGCATGAACTTCAGAACCCTAGTTGTGTAGATTTGGTTAGTTCATGAATTACACTTGCTAGGCCAATTTATTCAGATATACATGCATCAATTTACAAATGTTTCATTATCAGTACTTAATGTTGCATTTTCAGTTAGTATGTCAGAATCTTGAGCTATTGATATACTCAAATTACACCTCCCTAAAGAAGCATAAGCGATCGTTATCAAGTAAAGAACCCAACTTGTAGGTTGGGGTCGATCCTACGAGGAAAATGGTTTAGACTTTACTTTAACTAACAATTATATTCAATTAGTCAAATTACTTCCAGAAACAAGTAAATAAAGGGGCGGGGGGGGGGGGGGGTTGTGAAAAAAATTTTTAGAATTCAATAAATAATCAGTAATAAAAAGTCAG
>JAJOOH010009299.1:0-18154 GCA_029582605.1 Solanum gracilifrons
TATAGCTCCAGAAGACCAAGAGAAGACCACCTTCACTTGCCCATATGGGACTTTTGCTTTCAAACGGATGCCATTTGGGTTATGCAATGCTCCAGCAACCTTCCAGCGTTGTATGATGTCGATATTTTCTGATATGGTGGAGGACACTATTGAAGTGTTCATGGATGATTTTTCAGTTGTAGGTGAGTCTTTTGATCGTTGTCTAGATCATCTGGCCGAGGTGCTTAAAAGGTGTGAAGACTGCAACTTGGTGCTGAATTGGGAGAAGTGTCATTTCATGGTGAAAGAAGGTATAGTGTTGGGTCATCGAATTTCAGAGGAAAGGATTGCGGTTACTAGAATTACTGCGTTATGAGCTTGTGGTGAACACGTATACCCTAGTTAATTTTCTCATCTTGATAACAACTAAAATTGACTTTTGTTTATTGATTACTTACTGAATTCTTACAATTTGTTTCACAAATTCCCCCTTTTTATTTCTTGTTTCTGGAAGTACTTTCGCTAATTGAATATAATTTTTGGTTAAAGTAAAATGTAAACCATAGTTACTGCACCTATCATTATTTCACCGGATTGGGGACAACCGTTTGAGGTAATATGCGATGCGAGTAGAGTGGCGCTTGGTGTAGTGTTAGGTTAAAGGCAAGAGAAAATTCTTCACCCTATTTACTATGCTAGCAAAGCTCTAAATGTGGGCCAGAAAAATTATACTGTGATCGAACAAGAACTTTTTGCGGTGGTTTTTGCATTCGAGAAATTTCGATCCTATTTGCTTGGTACTAAGGTCATCGTGCATACTGACCATTCTGCATTGAGGTATTTGATGGCGAAAAAGGATGCAAAACCACGATTGATCAGATGGGTATTATTGCTGCAAGAGTTTGATTTTGTGGTAAAAGATAGAAAGGGAACTGAAAACCAAGTTGCCGATCACTTGTCCAGATTAGAGGAAGAGGCTATGCTAGAGCTTGGAGATAGGGCTGAAATTAATGATGCTTTTCCAGATGAACAGGTATTGGCTGCTTCTCATGATTTGATTCCTTGGTTCGCAGACTTTGCTAATTATTTGGCGAGTGATATTGTGCCCCCCGATTTATCTTTTCACCAAAGGAAAAAGTTTATGCATGATATGAAGAAATTCTTTTGGGATGAACCTTATTTGTATCGTAGCTGTGCTGATGGGATTATTCGTCGCTGTGTGCCTGAGGTTGAGATGTTGAGTGTACTTGAAGCATGCCATTCATCGCCCGTTGGTGGGCATCATAGTGGTATTCGGATTGCACATAAGATTTTGCAGTGCGGATACTATTGGCCTACCATCCACCAAGATGCTCATGATTTCGCCAAGTCTTGTGTTCGTTGCCAAAGAGAATGAGGGATTTCAAAGAGGCAAGAGCTCCCTATGAATCCTATACTGGTGATAGAATTGTTTGATGTATGGGGCATTGATTTTATGGGGCCATTTGTGAGTTCATATGGGATGAAGTATATTCTTGTTGCGGTTGATTATGTATCGAAGTGGTGGAAGCAGTAGCGCTCTCTAACAATGAAGGTAAAAGTGTCACCGCATTCTTGAAAAAAGAATATCTTCTCTAGATTTGGTACACCGAGGGCTATTACTAGCGATGGAGGTTCTCACTTTTGCAATAAGTTGTTCAAGGCACTACTTGAGAAATATGGTGTCCGTCACAATGTAGCCACTCCTTACCATCCAGAGACTAGCGGTCAAGTTGAAGTATCCAACAGAGAGATCAAACAGATATTGGCGAAGACTGTGAATGCTAATAGAACGGATTGGTCAAGGAAGTTTGATGATTCTCTATGGGCATATCGCACTGCATACAAGGCCCCCATAGGTATGTCTCCTTACCAACTTGTATATGGGAAATCTTGTCATTTACCAGTAGAGCTAGAGCATAAGGCGATGTGGGCAATGAAGAAGTTAAATTTGGATTGGGGCGCCACATGTAATCACAGAATGGATGACCTGAATACACTTGATGAGTTTCGCCTAAAAGCTTATGAAAGTTCAGCCTTGTACAAAGAGAAGATGAAGAGGTATCATGATCAAAGAATTGAAAAGCGAGAGTTTGTGGTTGGTAATCTTGTGCTTCTATTAAACTCTAGGTTGTGCTTGTTTCCAGGCAAACTCAAGTCCAAATGGACTGGGCCATTTTTGCTCACAAAAGTGTTCCCCCATGGGGCGGTTAAGCTTGAAAAAAAGGATGGAACAAGGTTCATGGTAAACGGGCAAAGGATCAAGATCTATCTGGGAAATGCTGAAACTGTGCAAGAAGTGATTAAGGCCTACAATCTTGATGAAGTCTGAGTAATCAAGAGGCTTGTGTCGTGCCGCGACGTTAAATCAAGCGCTGCTTGGGAGGCAACCCAAGATGCACAATCTAGCCAACGATAGGGTATAGTTTTTCTCTAGGGGTTTGCTTTGTTTGATTTTCTCCCTGTATTAAATTTGCTAGTTGTTTTAGTTTTGTACTAGTGTTGGCTAGAATTAGAATAGGGTCCGTGTCTAAGAAGTGTCCAGAAAATGTAAAAAGAATAGCCTATTGGTTGCTACATGTGTAGGTATACCACGAAAAATCTGCAGAAAATGGTCTGGTGTAGAGGTCTACGGACCCCATCGACGGTCCATCGTTTAACTCACGGACCGTGGATGGTGTCCGTAGATCCCAGGTAAGCTTCTAAATTTTTCTAAGTTAAAGAGTAATCTACGGTCCTGATATATGGATTGTAGATGGACTCACGGACCGTAGACGGGGTCTCGTGAGTCCAAACCCTCATGCTGACTGCCCCGACCCGAACCCCCTATTTAAAAATCCCCATTTGTTTTAATCCATTCCTCTTTCCTCCATTACTCGCAAAACCGTTTCTAACATCCCATAACCTCCCTAATCATTCCATAACTCCCCCATAATATCATCCCTTCCATAATTCCTCAACTTCCCTTCCATTTCAAATACAACCCATCTCATAATATAACAAAAAGGGTCCGGTGTTTGGTCAGTAACGAAGAGGTGACTCCTTGGTCTTGCTAAAGTGTAGTGTCATCACACAATCACCCCACTTCTCGTTGCTTGTACGGTAATAAACTTTTCCCTCACTTTGAATTTCAATTCATAGATTGAATATAGAAAGTCGAGAGTTGGGTCTTGACCTTGGGTAATTGTTAGATGAAATTGCATGATAAACTTGAAAATTACAATGCCCTTGGAACGATAGATAGTGATTGTGTAGCATTATTGTATGTGATCGTAGATCTATATGTTAGTTTCGACTTAGGGTTCCACAACTAGTCTAAATTGTTTGGTAAAATGATCAGTCGGAACCTTAAGAATGAAGAACTAGCATTATTTAATGTTGTAAATGCATGATGAGATTGTGTTAGTGTTGAAAACTAAGGCAAAAAATGTATGATACCTGGCACATATGGCATCCACGATACCCCATCTACAGACCATAGATGGGGTTCGTAAATGGATGCACAGGAAAATTTTTACTAAGTGTGAAACCACGGATATGGACTACGGTCCGTAGGTCCATCCACGGACAATTCTGCACTTCCGTGGTTTCCATCTGCGACCTATATGACAGGCCCCCTGATCCACGGAAGAGATCCATGGAACGTAGATCCGTCTACGGACCGTAGGTCTCCTTCGTGGATGACCACTGTAGCATCTGTCTGAATTTTTTCTATGGACTTAGTTGAGGGTTGATACCAATTCTAAAAGTTTTTTTTTTCTTGTTGCGTATGGTTAGTTTTGGCACTTATATCGTTCCCGTAGATACGATGGCATCCAAGAAGCTGGTCACCTACTCAAAACGGGGCAAGTTCAAATCTGTTGCCCCTAGTTTCTGGTTAATTGATGAGGACACAGACACCGACACAGATCCAGCATATGTTCCTCTCAACCCTAGGACTTCTCGCACTGCACCTCGGGGAACCAGAGGCACCCCCCGAAAGGTGCTTCCCGACGTAGTCACCGTCTCCCAGTCTGATGAGGAGCACACACTGATCAGATCACCAACTGGGGCTGCTTCCAGTTCAGAGGGGTCTATGTCCAGATCTGAGTCCGCCTATGCTTCAGGCTCCGAATTTGCCCATCCTTCAGGATCTGAGCCTGACCATGCTGCAGGGTCCAGTGCTAAATCAGCCGCAGAATCTGGTGAGAATGACCAAGCAGCCTCGTCTGATGAGGCAACTAGCTCGTAGTTCATACCTGTACCATGGAATAATGACCCCACTCCAATAGCCGGCGAGCAAAATAGATGGTGCATAGAGGGCCAATGGCAAACATATCGGGATGCCAAGATGATAAATGACAAACAGAAAATGGCCCAACTTATTACAGAGGAGCGCAGAGTCCTCACAGGGAGCTTGCACACTATCCCGGACATCCACCGGCTGTTTAACTTTCACAAGTGTGAATGGATGGCTCGAGACCCAGGGACATATAGTGAGGAGATTGTGCGAGAGTTCTACGCCTCATATGCCGCCACTCTCCGCGGTTCAATTACCAAGCGGTTAAAGCCCTTAGCCCAAGATCCTCTTACTTCCACTATGGTCTGGGGTTGTCCGCTGGACATATCACCTGCCACCATTAGCCGTTTTATCTATGGTCCCACCACGGGTCACTCTTGGTCTCTTAACACTTTAGAGTTTGATTACCGATAGGACATCGTACAGAGTGGCGCTTTCCAGAGGAACGCTGAGCAGCGAGAGGCTGTTCTACTATGGTTGGCCAGGTATATTGCTGCAGATGGCGAGCGTGCAGAATGGGTCGCCGCTCCACGGTTGGGCATCCGGAAGGCCACATTACATTTTGTGGCCAAGTTCTTCTGGCTGCTGGTACGTAATAGAGTGTCGCCTACAAAAGCTGATAATCAAGTCACTTGGGACAGAGTGGTCATGGTTGCAGCATTGGTAGCGGGAGTGGAGATTGACTTTGCCCGCATGCTGCTGGCAGAAATTCACGAGAGGGCTTTCAGAACCTCCACTACTTACCCCTTCCCATGTCTGATTTTTCATTTGTGCAGGGACTCTGGAGTGCCGATCTGGCATTGTGACAAGTTAGTCCACCCTACAAGGGCATTGGACATTGGCTTTATTCTAGATGAGGCAAATGTAGAAGCACCTCGCAGAGATCCCCAGATTAAGGTACCTCCCTTGGGTACCGATCTTGCAGACACAGTGGGGCAGACATAGGGCGGTGACCCCATTATCACAGACCACACCGACACTGTCCTGGGCTCTTCTTCTCAGGCAGCTAGTATGGCTTCTAGCTCTTCCCGGTCCACACCACAATTAGGAGCTACTGTTGTCCCATTGGCCAGAGTACAGAAGTTAGAGGCTCAGATGGCCACACTGCTGCATCACATCCAGCCGTGGATGCAAAAGTCGATAGCCGAGTTCGAGGCGAGGATGGAGGGAATGATGGATCGGAAGGTCCAAGCTGTTAATAAGAGGCTTGATGCCTTTGAGTTGCGAGTCCTCGAGCGATCAACCCCGGCCATAGATCTATCTGCTTTGCAGGCTGACTTAGCCAGCCTCCGGACTGACGTTGATGCCATTCTTGCTGCACATTCCGTTGAGACTCAGGCTGCTCCTACTGCACTGGCTGATGATACAGTGCTAGATGCTCTATTCAGTAGGACCGCTGAGGAGGGGCCTGCACCGACACATGCCAAAGGCAAGCGGCACCGTTCTCATTGCACGGAGGAAAAGAAAGCTCACAAGAGATAGCGTTGATAGGAGAAAGAGGCTAGAAGGGCTTTGATTGTAGATGAAGAGTTGCGCCAACAGAAGGTGCGTGAGAGAGTTGTAGGGGCATCGAGCTCTGCCCCAGTTGCAGAGGTTTAACCTGTTTTGAGGGACGTTGTGAGCACCACTGATGGTGCGCTGAGATTGATAGAGAGCACTACTGAGAGTGCTATGATTTCAGATGTGGGCACTACTGAGGGTGCCACTACCACTGTTCCAGCGGGCTCCGGGAAATCGGACCCCCTGCTTGTTGATGATTCGCCGGCGCTTTGCGCCACAGGTTTGCTTCTCCCAATCTATTTTCTTTTACTGTTTTTGTATGCATTGGGGACAATCGCATCTATTTTTGTTGGGGGTGGGGTAAATGGATTTTGAGTGATATGGTGAAGTCTGAATAACCCAACTCATGAATCCTCTCTTGGGGTTTTCTTGCCTGTGTTTTTTTTTCTCCAAGAGACTGTTTAATTTCTGTTGAACCGGCATGTGTTAGGATCGTATGTGTAGAAGCATGAAAAAGAAATAAGCATGTGGCTTATGAAAAATGATACCTGTTAGATTTTGTGATGTGTAGAAGAATTTGTCGACTACGATAAGTTGAATGTGCCGGCTCTGAGTATGACATAATCATGAACCAACTTGATTGTATGACTTACGCTGAAACTTGAACTGGGTAATCTGATAACCTAATGATGGAACTATGTGCCAAGAGTGTGTGAGAATCGTTGAGTGTTCAAACAGTTTTTGTGCAAAACTAGAACTTGCCTGGTTAGTCCTGCTAAGACAATTCAATCTAGAGGTTAGGAAGTGATCATAGGCCATTGATCTGAAAAATCCACAAATCGCCTAAAAGAAGGATTCAACCAAATGAAATAAATGCTCCCTTTGATCCAAATAATTTGAGCCTAAAGTTAAACCATTTCTTTCTAAACCCTGAACTCACTTTCCCATAATCTACTATGTTGGCCCCGGTCCCTCCTTGGACATGTGCACTTCGACTTAGGCCAAAAGCCTAAGTTGAGGGTGGATAATGTAAAAAAGTAACTTCAATCTTGGCCCTGACCTGACATCGGGTATTGTGTATCTCAACTAATAGAAAATCCATAAGTTGAGGGTGGCTATGAAAGAGGGAACTGAAAGAAAAATGGGTATGAAAGGAGTGATGTGAAAAAAAAAAAGAGAAAAGAAAGGATGTAACTTGTTGAAAGCTAAAAGAAAAAAATAAAATAAAAGTAAAAAGAGCTACAAAGTCTGAAGTCACATTCGTGGTTGAAGAAAATGAAGGGAAATAAAGTAAAACGATAGGATGACAAAAATAGGGCAAAAAGAAGTTGAAAGCCTAATGTAATGTTAAGGAGAGCAAAAAGTCACTAAGCAGTACCCAAATGTACCACACCTGACCCTGAGCCTACGTTACAAGCCAAGAAAGTCCTATAGTGATCCTAGAGTCTATTTTGGAGAGTTTAAGAAGTGAAAATAAGGGCAAGCTCATGGCATTGAGCACTAACTGTATTTGAAATTACTTCTGAGCGTGAGTGTTGAATAAATCCTTGTACCATGAATGTCATTCATTCTTGGGAAAAGGGGACTTCGTTTGAAGTAAGGGCACTAGTTACATTGTCGGAAAGCTAGTACTTTGGTGATAGTGAGAAGGTGTATGTTGTGTGTCAGTTGGTCAATCTGTGTCATGGTGTGATCCACATGAATTGGCTTGTCGAGTCCAAGAGAACGAATGTGCACCCGAACAATGAGGAGGGTAGAGAGCCATGTGATTGCTTGAGTTTGAAAATGCTTGCTTCTATACAAGTGTCGTTTAGAGTCGTAGTGCGTCACTTGAGGACAAACAACGAAATTAAGTTGAGGGTGTTGATATACCGTGAGTTTACGATATTTCTAATACATTTCACTTACAAGTTGTGTGTGTCTAGGGCCTTTTTATATTGGTTTTTATGTGTTTTTACCATGTTTTGCAGGAAAGATGTTCAGGCGCGGAAGTATAGAGACTACTGAAAGAAATGCAGAAACAGGGCATTCACGGAGGTGATCTACGGACCGTAGGTCCATTCACGGTCCGTAGGTAATGACCGTAGATCAGCAGGCATGGTGTTGAGGACAAATCAGGGAAATCTGACCAAGTGTGGAACCACGGTGTCCATTGACGGTCCGTAATTGATCTACGGACCGTACTGTTGATTCGTAGAGTGATACTGTGAGGGTTCCCGTACCTAATTTTTGAAGATTCTAAGTGTGGAGCTACGGAGGGGATTGACGGACCGTAGATCGATTTACGATCCGTACTGCTGGTCCGTCGTTTGCTTCAGAGAAGCTGATTCTTGGAAGCTGAAATATCTTCTAAGTCCTGACTGATGGAAGGGACTTACGAAACGTAGATCCATCGACGGTCCGTAAGTCAGTCTCGTGGATTGAAGACGCGTACCTGAACAAACTTTCCTTAATTTGTTTCCCTTTTTATTTAGGATTTGTTTTCTATAAATAGGGCATGTAAACCTCGTTTTTGGGGGTTAGACATTATTATTCTAGTTTTACTTTGTGACTTTGGAGATCAATTGGAAAACCTACCAATTATTGATTTCCTAAGTTTGTTTTGAAGATTTTGGCTTTGCAATTCAAGTTGAATTTCTGGGTTTATTATTTTCTTTACGTAAGTTCATGATTTTTTCATCTAATTTTATGAATTGTGTTCTTGCTATTATGGGTAACTAAACTTCATAACTAGGGTTGTGAGATCCATGAGCGATTAACAAAGTATGAATAGTAAATATGTAATTCTTGAATAGTGTTTTGCGTGCATTGATAATTCTTTCATTTAAAAGTCTTTTTAATGAGTGCACGCGTTAGAACTCGCCTTGTTCCTACTTGCCGGACCAAGGAGGTAATCAACAAGAAAAAAATTATCAAAATAGATTTAGTGTGATACTATCTAATAGGCTAGTGTCGATTGGTGCGAAGTAATAACTAAGCCAAACATCGATTATGGTGTCTAATATGAGGTAAAGGTAAGGGTTAGTAAATTATACACACGTAGCCGGACCTAGGTGCGGGGTGAAATTCTCTAGATGCCGGACTAGGGATTTAGAGATACCTAACTTATCACTTTGCATGTAATACACTAGAAAGGGATTACTATTATTAGGATTACCACGTTATGAGCTTATGGGGAACACATTTCTAGTTACTTTTAATAATCTGAATATCAATAAATACTTAGTTCAAAGCTATCTTTTTATTGTTTTTATTTCAATTTAAATCCCCTAATTTTTATATAGCGACTATCGAGTTAAATATTTGCTATTGACTATATTCTTCCATATTCTCTGTGGGATCGACCCCGACTCATAGTTGGGTAAATATATTGCATACGATCGTTTATATTTCTTTTCAAGAAGTATATTTGAACGTTATCTATGGAGCATTCGAAAAGTGAGGCATGTATATTTGTTTATGTGTCCTAGCTAATGTAATTCATGAACTATACGAACTACATAACTAGGGTTCTGAGTTTATGCAAGAGTCTAGGCAAAAACAATACTAAGACATGATAATTTGATTAAGAACATTAACATAACTAAATCATAGAAATCTGTTGAAATTCTAGAAACCCTAGGTCTAGATAATACGGAGCGAATCAAGAATCTGACTGAATTCTAGGGACCTAAAGCGTGAAAGGAACCCACTAGTGAAATCCCATATACCTAATGACGAAATTCATACAGAAATCTTTCGATTTTGGGATTGGAACTGAAGAAACTTTGACGTGTGTTCTTGAGGAAAACTAGCACCTCTTTCTCCCTCTTCTGCTCTAAGTTTCACTTGATTTTGGTGAATGATTCATTAGGGTAAGTTCTAATTAAGTTACTAGGCTTAAACTGACCAAAACAACGTAGTTTAGAGGTTAACCGACGTAGTTTAGGTGTCCAAAGCAAAGGAGAAAAGACCAAAACGACCCTAATTTAAAATCTAATGTAGCTGACCACAACCCCTCTGAAGGACCATCAATACGGTTGTGGTCCTTTGTCCAATAGCTGCTGATTTTGGGCCTTCCTACTACAGTCCACTTCACAGACCGTGTGAAGGATAAAGGTCCTCGTGGTCCTTCACCTGAGCTAAGGGCTACATTGGCTCGACTTCACTGTAACACACCGTATCTGAAAACAGACCTCAATGCAGATTTTCAGAAGTTGCAGGTGCAACCCACGGTTGCCACCCACAGACCGTAGGGTGACCAACGGCCCGTGCTGGTGGTCCGTGGTTCGCATCTGCAACCTTCCCTAGACCCCCAGAAAATTGTTTAAGTGTTAAACCATGGCCGGACCCACAGACCGTAGTTCAGGTCACAGACTATGGCCCGTGTCCGTGGATTAACACCCCAAGTCAGCCCCAAAAATCTCTCTAAGTCTTGACCCACGTCAGGACCTACGGACCGTAGGTGAGTCCACAGTCCGTGGTCTAGGGCCGTAGGTTAGACCCCAGAATTTTAGTCTCCAGTCGCGACTGACGGTTGAGCAG
The DNA here is from genome assembly GCA_029582605.1 of Solanum gracilifrons. Lineage (NCBI taxonomy): Eukaryota > Viridiplantae > Streptophyta > Magnoliopsida > Solanales > Solanaceae > Solanum > Solanum gracilifrons. The sequence continues at coordinate 10,301 of JAJOOH010009299.1, forward strand.
GATGGACCGTTAGTCTATCGACGGTCCGTCGGTCCCATCCATCGGTGAACCCGACAACTTTTAAGTCTGGGGTCTTTTGGTCTTTTTGTTATGCGTTAGACCCCTAAACTATGTCGTTTAACCCTAAACTACGTGGTTTTGGCTAGTTTTAGCCTAGAAATATAACTAGAACTTACCTAAGTCAAATAATTCATCAAAACATAGAAACTTAGAGCGTAGAGAGAAGAAAGAGGTGACCAAACCCTAGTTCAAGATCGCAACAAAGTTCCATCAGTTCCAGCCTCGAAATTGAAAGATTTCTTCATGGAATTCGTCACCAGGTATGTGGGATTTCACTAGTGGGTTCCTTTTACCCATTAGGTCCCTAGATTTCAGTCAGAATCTCAATTCCCTTAATATTATCTAGACTTAGGGTTTCTTGAATGTTAGAATTGTTGGGTTTTCAGCTGCTAGAATGATCCAAATCATATTATCAAGTTATAGTAATGTTGTGCCCAAATTCATGCATAAACTCAAAACCCTAGCTATGCAGTTCTTTTAGTTCATGCATTACACATGCTAGGTCAGTTAATTCAGTTACATATAAACATGCCTCAGTTTTCGAATGCATTATTATCAGTATATTAATTGTGCATTCTCAGTTTGCATGTCAGTTTTGAGCTATCCAGTATTAGAACATTTCAGTCATAAAGTGTTAATTACTTAATCATATGGGAAGCTTAATACCGAGTGGACTAGGGTCAGTCACCTTCAAGTCCCATAACTACGTTCCCCGTAGGTTGTAAGTCCCCTTCGTGGGCATCATTTAAGTGATCACGCCAGCATGCCTCTATACCTCTGGCAGGGTATATTGGGTCCTCTTGATGAGGCGTATACATCGGATTCCACATTTAGCTCATGTGGTTTTATGTCGGTTATTAGTAGCTCCCTTAGAGTTCAGTCAGATTCTATTGCATTGACCATGTTATCAGTATAGTTCAAAAATCAGTCTTAGCATGTTATAAACCTGGTCATTGCATTCAATATTTAGGGCCCGTCTGGCCATGCAATATGGTATCATGATATGGAATCATGATATGAGATCATGAGATGAAATTGAAGTTTTGTTTGGACATGCGGTATGAAATTTTTGTGTTGTATATTTTCTCATAAACATAAAAATCTCATAAGTTTTAAAACTATTAAAATAGCCCAATTGTTTATTCAATCTTATCAAATAAACAAAAATTTATAAAATCACATAATATATTATTACAAAGCTATTTGTTCTCTACTTAAGTAATTGTTTCATCTAACTTTAATTTAATAAAAAAAATTGAACATAAATTGTAGTGTACTAGTCTTTAATATAATCCTCCCACATAGTACGAACAATTTCTTCACGTTGAACTTGCATTTCTCGATCATGTGACCGAGAAGACGAACAACATTGTTACTTTGAACCATTTGTTGGTCAATATCATCCGCAACTATATTTTCATGGTTTTAGACCATAAATATTTCATCAGTACTTTGGTATTCTCGCAAATAATTATATAACACTGCACAAGATATGATAATTTTCACTTGTGTATCAATATCATAATGGTTCATGCCTTGTTTCAGTATTCTAAATCTATTTTTCCAAGCTCTAAAAGTTCGTTCAATCACATTGCGCAGAGATGAATGCCTATAATTAAACAGTTCTTTGAGATTTTGAGGCTCTCTTTCACTTCCTCGGTAATCTTGCAAATGATAGTGTAGTCCTTTGTATAGAGCTAAAAATCCTTTCGTGTTTTGGAAACCAACATCAACAATATAATATTTATTTTCCAACAAACATTTAATAAAGAATTACTAAAAGCATATGTGACGTAAATGAGATAGCTTTGAGTAAATAAATAATATTTATTCTAAGGATGTAATTTGAATTTACCATATGGCGGAAATGGAAATTGTGACGTTGGTTCAACAAGTGCATTTTCAAGTACTTTACTATCATGTGCAGTACCTTCCCAACCAGCAAAAACAAAGGTAAATCGCATATCAAAATCATAAGCACTTAAGACATTTTGTGATGTTCTTCCTTTGCGATTACGATATGCTTGTTGCACTGCTTTAGGAAGCTCCCCTTCTATATATGTTCCATCAATCGCACCAACACAATTCTATCAAATAAAAAATACATCAATATTTGTTTAGTGAACATAAAATAAATTGGAAGCATTATAGAATTCACTTCATAAAAATAATGTTTGTAAGAGTAATAAAAATAGTGCTTCCAAGGCTATGCAAAGTCATAAAATAAATATTATCTCTTTAAAAAAAGTTGATAGGAAATATGTAACTAAATACTAATAACTTACACATAAAATATAAATGTGCACTTATTAAGGCCATAAAATAAATCTATTACTCAACAATCGGTTGGTGTGAGTTAAAGTGACTACATCTATGTTGGTGAGAATAATAAATTTTATATCGGTGAGAATAATAAAATTTTTAAAAGTAATGATGTGATTATAAATTTTGTTTACATATGAAATAAGTGGTTAGTAGATATAAATGTGAGGTTGTTTGAACAAAATATAAACTCGTGGATCAATTTTTGTATTAAAATATCTCAAATCATGATATGAAATTCCCATATAATTCCATATCATGGTTTTTGGAGAATATGGAATCACATCTCATGTTATGGAATCATGAGATGGAATCAGCGTAAAATCGCATGTCCAAACGCTGATTCCATCTCACGATACCATATCGTGATATGGTATCGCATGGCCAAATGCCTACTTAATGTTTAGTATTCTCAGTTTGTACCATGCTTATCTCATGTCATTGCTCAGATATATGCTTTGATTCAGTTATGTTATTGTTCAGTATTACTCTATTCATCATGCTCAGTACCTTTCAAGTACTGACGCATACTCTGCGCTACATCTTCTCGTGATGTCGGTTGAGGTCCTCAGTAGTTAGATCACGCATAGATCAGTTCCCGATCTTCAGTTCGGCAGCATCAGTGGTGAGTCCTTATTCTTCGAGGACTAGTGACATGACTATCTTTATCGCTTTTTGCTTTAGTTTTTAATTTTACTAGGTCTAGCTGGGGCATGTCCTAACATTTCTAGTCAGTAGAGGCTTTATTTCAGACATAGTTAGATTCAATTTTAGATTCGAGTTTGATACTTCAGTTGTTTATTAAAACTCATAGTTTCTCTTTATACAGACAACATTGGGTATTCCCCATCATTTCAGTTATTTCATGATTTAGCTTCCGCTTAGTTATTATTGTTTTAGTTTATCTTTAGTATGCTTATGATTTTCCAGAAGGGTTAGCTTGGGGTGACTCGTGATCCTAGGTCCCATGTTGCGTCTAGGGGGTAGCCTGGGGGAGTGACATTCACGGAAGCCGTCACGGCTCATAGTCAAGACCTTGGCCTGTGAAGAGCCCTATGGTCTAACGTTTGAGCCCGATAGATTTTTCCTAGCTTCCACGAACACCAATATGGCTCGTGTGGTGGTCCACGGCCCTTGAAGGGTCCCGTGGTCTACCACTTCTGGGATGGGGTGTGAGTCCACGGACATATCGATAGATCGTGTTTTGGTTCACGGTCCGTGAACCCTGTCGTGGTTCACTGGTTCTGCTGAAAGTTTTAAGTTTGATTTTCGAGGTGTTACACGATCACTACTTGGGAAGAGTTAAATGAGGTGGTTTTTGATTGATTCTTTTCTCCTTCGAGGATGGTGAAGTGTAGGGAAAACAACCAAAATTTTATGAGAATTGAAGGTGAACCTATCCATGAGACATGGTTAAGGTTCCAAAAGTTTGTACTACAATGTCCTAATCACGAGTTTCTGGATAAATTATTGTTGCAATATATTTACCGGAGCCTTGATACTGTGAACCAAGGGATAAATGATCAACTTATCCGAGATGGAATCATGAAACAATCATTTGAAGTTGCTTTAGCTTTGCTTAATGAGATGACCAATATCAACTGCGCATACACACAAGCGAAATTCTACGGTTCGGAGGTCTTAACCATAGAGTAATCCAACAATTATTTCTTAAGGATGTTTGGGTCTTTTCCTATGCATTAAATGCCGATACTATGTCGTTTTACCCCTATTTTAAAGTCCTATAACTACCCTCTACCTAAAAAATTTCCCCAACTCTCTCATTCCCTCAAATCCCCAAATCCCATCTACATTCATCTTTCCTAATTCTCTTTCAAATTCAAGAAGAAGGCTAGGGTTTCCAAGCTTCAAGTCTCCAATTAATATATTGCTTTTGATATTTGTTTCTCAAGGTATGTAGGAATTCATAAATGGGTTCCATTCACCCATTGAGCCCAAGGTTTCTCAATTCTCCAAAGTTTGATTTCACCAAAATTGATTAGGTTTTCATTCAATTCTTCATGGGTTCTAATTGTGTTGATTTGATTGTTTGATTTTGATCTTATTAGTATTGTTTTGACTCAATTACATGCTTTTCAATTAATTTCATACGAACCCATGCATTATTCATGAATTTACTTTGCATTCTTAAAGACATAAGTTTATGAAGAGGTTGTGAATCTAGAAATGATGTTTTCATGGAAGTTTTGCATAATTTATGAAAGAAAGGTTTTATGATCTTGGTTTCTTTAAGATAAACATCAATCAAATTGTGACATGATTTTCTCACATATTAGGAAATCATGATTGGTGAGAGGTTTTTGACATATGCATATTTTATGATTTAATGAGCTACTCTATGATGTTTTAAGCTTGAATTGATAACTTAATTGTGCTTTTCCACGTAATATGATATGCTGATGTTTATGACTATTCAGTTGGGATTTTACTTAGCACCGAGAGGATATGGAGATGGAGGCTCTCCCGTTAGTAGAGGTTGGGTCTCTAGTATCAATCTTCTTGTCCCTAACTATGTGCCCTCGTAGGTTTGTCTTAGAAAGACATGAATAGCGGATCCACCTAAGCTAAAAGTTTAAGATTTTTGCTTTGACAAGCAGAAATATCTCTTTTTAGTGTGGGAGAAAGACACTGTATTCCACGTTATAGTTCACGTGCTCTATGTTGGTTAATAGTAAATATCCCACAAAACAAACTAAGTCGTTCTTAAATGTTTTATGAAAATTTCAAGATGATTTAAAGATGCATTGACCATGTTCATGATTTATGATTCTTCTTTAAAGGGTTTTACTATGTTTAACTTGGTCATGCATATCATGCTTTTGATTATGTCCTATTATTATCATGTTTCATTTTTATGCATATCCCTCATACTTAGTACATTCCATGTACTAATGCATACTTGTTCCTACATTGTTTCACTAATGTAGCGTCCGACGATCTTCCTCCTCCCGCTCGTGGCTAGTGGTTTGGCTTTGTAGATTGAAGACTTGGTAAGTCCTCAAGTTCCGAGGGCCTTCTCACCTATGTTTACATTTTATGTTTTTAGTTTTGTAATATTGTATGTGGTGTATGGGTTACGTCTAACCCACTCTTAATGTACTAGATTGGCTTGTCGAGACTATGACATCAATTCCACTTTTATGTAAGAATCTTTCATTATATGAGATTCTCATACTATTTCCTATTATGTAGTGTTGTTTTTATGTTAAATGACTTGTGTAGGGCCTCTCGGGGTCTTATACACCATGTCACGTCTATGGTATACTTTGTTTTCGCGACAGTATGAGGAAAAAGTCCAATTTTAAGCAACCAAATAGACGGGGTTCTCCCCTAAGCCACCCAAGGCCGGTGGGAATGAAGGTTAGAACAAAGACCGATATAATGCTTGGTTTAACCGCGAAAAGAATTGGTGTGATAGAGGAACACACTAGAGGGAGCGTGAAGGCGACAAAGACAAATATGTGTCCCCTCATAATCGCCCTAAACCAATTAAACAAGAGGATTCGGAAATTTTTTGGACTGAAGATATGTTAGTAAGAATTGTCAACAAAGTTGAGACGTCTGACAAGGTGTTGAAGAAATTGAAGTATGATTTCTCCACCTTGACTCAAATTGTAACTTCTCATTCAGTGTCAATTAAGCAACTCAAGGCTTATATTTGCCAAATTTCAACTCATTTAATCCTGAGGCCAAGAGAAAGTATGTCGAGTGACATTGTTTCCAACACGAAGAATGGTGTTTGAAAACATGACCACCTCGTGCCATGACATTGAATAAGTCGCTTCTTGGAAGGCAACCCAAGTTCTTAATGTTTTCAATAAAGTGTGTTGAAATGTGCAGGTGAAAGTAAAATTTTGACATCAAGACAAAGTTTTCGAGACAAAAACTTAAAGGGTGATTCAGTAAACTACTTAGGCGAGATAAATCAAGATCTCCGAGTTTAAATTTAAGATCCATTAGTGACTCTCTTAACCAAAAGACCAAGAGTCTTTTCTCTTTTAAAAGCCAATCTTTTGAAATTTCTTGACTTTTATCCTTCCAAACTCTTCAATATGCATTGCTAACTCAATAATTTGCATTTCTATCATTTTTGAGCTTGTTTGGATTGCGTAATTTCTAGATTGCTCGTGCCAAACACTTGGTTTTCCATTGTCTTCTTGTTTTTGATCTTTGAGATTAGTTTTCAAGTTCAAAGCCCTATTTCTTGAATATGGTTTGATGATTTAAATCTTGTGGGCTAATTTTAGTATTGTACTACATGATCACATGCTACTGTGTAGTGAGTAAATACTTTAATGATATTGATTTATTGCCCAATGCTATATTTGCTTAAATTTTACCCCTATGTTGAATATTATGGTGTTAGTGTTGTTGTTGCTTGAAATTGATTATGCTAGGTGATGAGTGGTAGATTTACACTCATTTGAGGCCTATTTAGTTCAATAATTAGTGTCCTCAATGCCTAATTATGTTCTATTCTAATAATATTTTTGTTATTTTTAGCTATGAAGGCTAAAGGACAAGGCAATGATGAATGTTTGAAAGAATGACCAAAAATATGAAAAAAAGTATAAACTCCATATTGTTGATCGCCAAGAAAGAAGGGCGGATCACCTAATGAGTTTGACTTCGCCCAAATGGACAGTACACAATACTTGAATTTATTGAGGCAGGTCAGTGAACAAAAAGGGAAATGGCGATGTGCCGAATGAGAAATGCGAACATGCTGACCATCGCCGAAGGCGACATGTAACACCCCTAAATACTAACCAAGAGTCGCATGTCGATTTACCGTTGCTTAATTACTAGAATATGTTTTAGTCTCATTTTGGGAACTTGAAGTGTTGTGATAATTGCCAAACTTAGCATAAATTCTTATCGTAATTTAAGGATTTGTGATGGGGTATTTAGGTAATATTCTAATTAGAATTATGTTTATCTTTAAAAGGAGATGAGGGATATATATATATACATGTGTATATGTATACATTTTGGGCAGCACACAAAATTTTGGGCAGCACCTTTGAAGGACAGATGCCCAAGGGATAAACATCACTTGTTGACTATATATTTTCACCCTCCTTTAGTAATTTCGTTTTCCTCAAGCCTTAGAACCTTATAAACATATCTAAACAGAGTGTTCTTCAAAATCACAAGAGAAACTTGGCCCTTTTTGGCTGGAATTCAAGAGCACACTTCTTGTTGGTAAGTGTCGAAATTTGTTTCTGAACTGGGTAGTGTTAGTATTATATTCATATCTCTCGCTCTAGAACTTAGTTTATAGTGAGTAAATATGATTTGGAAAGCTAATTCGTAGACCTACAACTCTTATGGTTATGTCAAACTCTGATTCAACTGTTATAGACTCGAAATATGGGACGCAACATAGAACCAGTTCTGTCCAGATTTTGGAATTTCAAATTCTGTATGAACAGCTGTTAGTGTTTTGAC
>JAJOOH010009300.1:0-18269 GCA_029582605.1 Solanum gracilifrons
ATAAAATATATTTATATAATTCATCGGTTCGGTTCGGTTATTTCTTCAGTTTTTTTCGAATAAAACCATAACCAAACCAAATACTATCGGTTTTCAAAAATCTAAAACCAAACCAAACCAAACCCAAATAAAAATCGGTTTTATTTTATTAGTTTGGTTTGGTTTTTCGGTTTGGATCGGTTTTTACCCAAACCGTGAACACCCCTAGACTAATAGATAATGTTCTTAACAATCTAAATCTGGAATTGGAGAAAGTGTTCAAGTAATTCTTTTGGCATATGATATTATAAAGCCAATTACTTGTAAGTTGTAACTATCTATATTAACCATAAATTGGCGATGACCAGAACCAGTTAAATGATATAAGAAGTCTACATTTTTTTTTACACCGTTTATCGTGTCATACAATATAGTATTTGCAAGACTTCTAGCTCTTTATTTGTCTGGAATTTAGTAATTTCAACTTTTAAGAACAATGATATGTATACCCATGTTCTTTTAATTCTGTAGTTCTGATTTTTGAACTTTCAACAATTTAAATTCACACGGCATAAAATTTCTTAAAAAAAGAAACACTTCATGCTATTTTTTCTTCTTCTATTTCTATGGCCCAAAGACCTGAATAAAATTAAAGAACAAAAAAATATTCATTATTCTATCACAATTGTTAGTGTCAATGCATTATTTAATATTTAATTACTTGTCATGTGTGTAACTACATTATACCAAATTTCAGTTTCCTGGTCTCTTTACAAACAAGCCTAATTACAATGTACATCCTTTCTTAATTATTCTTATTTGCTATTCACATTTCTTCAAAGTTGATACCAACCAATAAAAAAAATTAACTCAAAGTATATTTTTTTAGACATAATGTAGTTTAACTAGTTTGTAATAGATAAAATATGTCATTATTCAGAAAGACTAACCTAATTAAAATAACATAAATAGTTAAAAGAAAAACACCAACTAGATATATAAATAAAAATGTAACCCTATAAATGAAAAGGTATGTTGTAGAACGACGTCGTAGGTAGTAGTTCTGAATACAAAGATCCAGAAAGGGGGAGAGAGCTCCGAGTAAACCAGAGGGAGAGAGAGAGAGAGAGATTGAGAAAGCGATGAGCGGAATAGCATCGGTATCGTTCTTAGCTCGAAGAGCGTCGCAGAGGGAGAGGGTTCGGATCCTATACAGGCGTGCTCTCAGAGACACTCTTAATTGGGCCGTCCATCGTCATCTCTTCTATCCTGATGTAAAAATGTTTCTCACAATTCCTAGGGTTTCTTCCATTGATTCGTTTTTTCCACATTTCCTTCATACGATCTCTATATGTTATTGTTTTTACTTATATATAACCGGTATTTCGTTTTATTGATTAATTTATTTGTTTGTTTGTTTTCAGGCGGATGCCCTAAGGGAGCGATTTGAGGTCAACAGAAAAGTGGTTTGTTCTCATTTTTCTTCTTTTTATCCTTTTTATGTGATTTTTCATTTTTCTGGTAAGGATTGTATGGTTTTAGCTTGTTGTTGGGAGTGAAGTTTATATGTTTTAGTGTTATACAGAGCTACTTGTTCATGTGTAATGTTTTAATGATGTCTGTTTCACAAAAAAAAAAAAAAAAACAGAATTCACCTTTAGTGTACTGTCAAATAAAATGCAGAAGTATTAATTAGTATTGAATACAAGTAGTGATAGAAGTATTTGTGAAGCTTAATAAATTTATTTTAAACTGTATGAGTCCTTAAGTGTTCATTTCATTCTTCTTTTCCTTGTTTTTGTTGTGATTTGTATGTGTACTAGCACATTTTTGGAGAATACAAATTGGCATTTTCTGGTGGGATCATATGTGTTTAGCTCGATATTTGGATTAAAGTTTGTATGGTTACTGTTAAATTGAGTGACTTGTTCATGATATGTTCTGATTATATGTGTTTCCAAAAAAGAATTCACCTTTGTCATGCTCAATTCGTTTTTGATGCACAAGTGATGCTGGAAACAATGTGAGGTCAATGTTGCAGATTCTGCTATATCGTAAGAACAAGTAGTTCCGGATTGGTTTTGGTTCAATTAGTAACTTTCTGGGATTGAGTATTATGTATTAAAGTTCTTTATGGATAATGAAAAATGACTCTGCTTTCATCTTAGTGATGGCTAATTTCATGGCCAAATGAGTGAGGAGCTGCATTCCCTTTTTCAACAAGTGAAATTGTAATTCTGTAGTAATATATTTTGCATTATGTTTGGTGTTTTGCAGTTTTATCTTTTAAGTTCATTTTATTCTGTCTTGGTTTGTTAACATTCAGGAAGATGTTGAAACTATTGATAGACTTGTAGCTGATGGTGAAGCATCCTACAATAAGTGGCGGCACCCTGATCCTTACATTGGTATGTTTCTTTATGAGTTTTGTATCAAACAACTGCACTTCGATCCCAAGCAAGTTGAAGTTTGCTATATGAATCCTCACTATCTATGTATTCTTTGTGAGTTTTTGGCTATCAATAAACTAGATTTTCAATCCAATGAACCAAACATGTTAAGGATATGATGTCGGAGTCTGTATTATATGAGATACAGGTTTTGAACTGAATGAGGTCCCCAGGGTTTGGGTTTTGGTCTAGTGGTAAGAGAGCAGCTTGTACTGTGTGGGGTTAGGCGCATGTCATAGATAAAAGCCTGGTATTTGAAATTATATAAAAAAAAGGCTGGTATTTTGAGTGAAGGGTAGAGGGTGGATCCCATTTTCCACCGAATTTCAAAATGTCACTACTGGCAAGCAGGAATTTCTCAGCTATCAACAAGAAGCGTTGTATAGAAACTTCTCTTAAAAATTATAGCCGGCATAAGTTCTGTTGAAATCTTTCACATCTTCCCAACTGTTAGGGGTGCTAAGTTCTTAGATCTTGGAGTATTGTTTTTTCATGTGAAAAGAGACTGCCTCTAATGATGAAATGTCTTGTGGATCATGAGAAAAAAAAAGGAAGAAAAGAAAAATATCTACAGGATACGTCTCATCTGAATTTTTTTCTATGTTGAAGTTTGAAGATGCTAATTGACAAGTGATTGCCTTAAGTCTTGTCCTACTTACCTTTGCATGTTTCCTTGTTGGATTATGTGATGATCTTTTTTGTTCATACAACTTTTGTTAAATGTTGATAGCAGTAAACATCTGACTTTATAATTTTTAATGTGAATAGATATAAAAAGGATATGCATAAAACCAACTTATTATTAGTTTTTGAAAGGACATAGTTTTTTGATTTTTTGACACACTTCGGAAATGTGATAAATTGTGGAAACATGAAAAGTTGAGTGAACTATTTTATGCTTTAGACTGCTGGTAATAGTTTGTCTTTCAATGATGAGCAGTTCCATGGGCACCTGGTGGTTCCAAGTTCAACAGAAATCCAGTGCCGCCAGAAGGGGTAATTTGCTTAAACATTTATTTACATCACGTTCAATGTGTCAGTTTATGCTAGTTGCTTAAGCCATTTACTTTCCTGTTTCGTCAGTTTTTGCAAATACCATCAGGAGTAATCTTCAACTGTTAATTTTTCTATCTGCTTACAACTTGCTAGTTCATTCTTTTTTAAATGTCATGACATGTGTTGATCTTTATTTTCTCATCGTGAATTGCTATCTGACATTTTATCCTTATTGTCCTACATTTATATGACTACAACGGGTGGTTTATGCCAATTATATTCACAATTCATGAGAAAATTCTGCTTCATTTAAAAAAAAGTGTTGATGTTAAAATAGTTAAATAAACTGTCAAAGAGGGAGCTTATAAAAAAGATGTCACATCAACGTCATAGGAATACGGTGTCATACTTAGTTGTACTACTGTTAATTACTAGATGGAAATCTACGACAGTAGCAAGAAAAGTAGGACAAGGATATTCTGACAAAAGTAGTAGATGTTCTGCTCCCTCCATACAAGTCAAGTCCTTATTTGAACCTGCTTGTGATCATTAAAGAGTGGTAATTTTTTATTAGTGAATAGTTTTATTAGAAAAGTATCCAGGGGATGCTGCATCGCTCAAGTATTCAGGATGGGTTGCTGCCATATTTCCGGTTGTCCCTATTTCCCATTTCCTTCCGAGGGATCTACTCAGACATGTGTCCATGTATTTTCTTCATCTTGGAGTAATTTGAATCGGAAATAGTTGTGGTCCAAAAGATTAGTGTTGGAGTGGAGTAGATCTGGATTGATGTTTGTCCAAATGTTACACCTACCTCTATGTTCTCTCTCTCCCCTGACCCACTTAACCTGACTCAATGTGTAAAAAATGATCTGAATCCAGATCTCATCCATTTTAGGACCATATTTGACCCTAAAAAGGTATCCCCTATGAGGGAGCCAGAACAACAAAGTAAAAGAAGGGTCAAACTTGTTGGATATGTATTGGTCCAAATGCAATCACTTTGGTGTCTTTTGTACTAGGAAGTTTTTTTTTGACAAAGGAAGTTACAATACAACTGTATTAGTTTCCTTTGTTTGGGTGTGTAATGGAGTTGATGTAAGTGCACAGAAACCACGATAGAGTTCACTAGTTCCTACAGAATCGACAATACTTTCGTTTCTTTGCTTTTGGTATCTGCAACACCAACTTCTATTCTTGTTATACCAAGCAGACTTCATGGATCCCTTTATGTTTAATAACTCCTTGACTCTTGATGCAGATTGAGATATTGTATGACTATGGCAAGGAAGAGGCTGAACTAGTATGATATTCTCCCATGAAATGAATAAAAGGTATAATTATGTTAACTCGTGCATCTTCACACATTTGCGTTTCCCAATACTCTCATCATGTTTATCACCTCTGTTGCTTCCCCCACCCCAACAACTGCAGAGGACACCCCAACCATCTGTAAAGCTTGTCGAAGAAAATTTTGGCCCCACTTTTGGGAAATTTTGAGCTAGTAAACTATTGTCAGCTAACTGGGCATACACGACATATGTCGTGTATACCAAGTAGTTTCAATTATCACCTTAAACATGTCAATGAATAAAAACTGAACAACGTCTTTGACAATGGTAGAGATCTATATTTGTAAATTTTGCCATTTGATTGAATATTTTCATTTTTTCGGTGGCAGATTCAGAAAGTGCGGGCATGCAAGGAGAGTTGCATCCAGTCCTGTCTTCTTTTTTAGTGATTCCATCTAGCTTTGATATTTAGAGAAATGGGAATTGGCAATGGCACTATGCTCACTTAAAATTGACCGTTTAGTAGTTGTGAGCTGCATACCAAGAATTGCAAAAATAAATGTCAGATTTTGATTTGAAATAGACAAAGTTGAGGATTTGTTTGGAGTACAATTTGTCGAATTTCAGTAATCATTATTCATGTCTTAACCTTCTTTTTACAAGTATTGTGAGCTATCAATATCATTAATGTATTGTTGTTTGAACAGTTTCTTGTCATAAAAAATTGTATACTTGCCTTTATTGCAAGAGTGACGGACAAATAGGTTGTCCCATTTGTTTGGCAGATGGAATAGATATGTGGTTGTACTCGATTGGATTAGAAGGGAGATGTAATGAAAGATACATAGCAGAGTAAGCGAAGTCCGAGAAAATGACATAAATAGTTCCTTAACTATAGGAGTAGGTCTAAAATGGTCCCTTAACTTATACACTTAATGAATTTAGTCCCTTAACTATTTAAAAACTTATCAACTTTGGTCCCTTAACTATACACTTATCGGTTTTAGTTCCTTAACTATAAACTTACCGATTTTAGTTCTTCAAGTATTCAAAAATTTATCAATTTTGGTCTTTGTCCATTTTTAATACAAATAGCTTAGGTTTATATTAATCGAAATCTTCATTAAATTAAATTTTTAACCCATTTTTTAAAGTTGTTTTTCTATCTCCGCCCTTTTTTCTTCAAACTACTCTTATGAAAAAAACTATAACGTCAACGATTAAAAATAAAATTAATGAGGAAAGAAGATATAAGTCATAATTTTATTCAATGGAGGATAAAATTAAGCATCTAATTATTGTTAATGACTTGAATATGCTCATCCGTGCGGATTTTATTTAATTTACTCAAATTTCTTCACGTAAAATAAAATGAATAGAATAATAAAATTGATCTATTTAAAAAAGATTAAAAAAATTACAAATCTACCATTTTATAAATTTCAATTTCTGAAAAATTAAACAAATTTCATTCAATGAAGTCGTTGGAGTACAAATTTTGAATTTCACAAGTAATAATTTTTTTCTTTTTATAATAAAGTTTAGCATATTCTAGTCATTAGTAGCAATAATATGCTTCATTTTATCCTTTGTTGAATAAAATTATGACTTATATTTTCTTTCCTCGTGAATTTTATTTTGAATCGTTGAGGTTAGGGCTCTTCGCATAAGATTAATTTGAAGAAAAAGAAGTGGAGAGAGAGAAACAACAGAAAAAGTTGCTAAAAGATTTAATTTCTTCAAGCATGAATTCCGTTAATATAAACCTAAGCTATTTGTATTAAAAAAATATGGACAAAGACTAAACCTGATAAGTTTTTGAATATTTAAAGGATTAAAATCGGTAAGTTTATAGTTAAGGGACTAAAACCAGTAAGTATATAGTTAAGGAACCAAAACTGATAAATTTTTGAATAGTTAAAGGACTAAATCCGTTAAGTGTATAATTAAGGGACCAATTTAGACCAACTTTTATAGTTAAGGGGCAATTTAATTTATGTCATTTTCTCAGCAAAGTCGCATTAGATTGATGTCTTGTCTTATTCTTGTCTATCAACTCATCTACTAATAAAATCAGCTAAAAGGATTTATAACAGTGCCTTTTCCTACTTCAAATTGGCTTTTCACATGAACTAAGTTTTAATCATCTATAACAACCTTAGCGCAGGGGCAGAGCTACAGCCAGTGAGGGTGTGCAGGTGAACACCCTTCGCTGGAAATTATATCGTATATATAGGTCAAATTAATGAAATTGTTAATGTATAGATAAGTTTGCACACACTTGACATAATTAGAGCCCTTGGCTCAGTGGTAAAGAGTGAGTTAGAAGCTTCGAGTCCCGAGGTTGAAGGTTCGATTTTTGCTAACTTTAAGTTTTTAACATCATTTTTTATTAGTTAAAACTCACTAAATATTTTATTGGTTACTTTTTAAAATTTTGCACACCCTTCATAAAATGTCTGACTCCGCCACTGAAGTTTTGATCGAGTTATAAACAATAGATGGCTTTGCTACTCATGCGTTGGGTTTTGGACCTTTGGTTCAACTCCGCATACGTGTTTCTAATGAGTAATAATCAAATGGGACCATTGTTAATTAGAAAAATTACTGAAATACACGTCTTGTGTTTCCCTTATTTTCAATATCCCCTTCTATTTCAAAAAACTTCTAAAATCTCTTATTTTTTTAATATATCCGAGCCAGTATTTAATATATCCGATTTATTTTATAATGTATTCGAGCTACATATTATATATCCGGTTTATGTTATAATGTATCCGAGCTACATATTATGTATCTGAGCCAGTATTTAATGTATCCGATTTATTTTATAATGTATTCGAGCTACATATTATATATCAAATTTATGTTATAATGTATCCGAGCTACATATTATGTATCCAATTTATGTTATAATGTATCCAAGCTACATATTATGTATCCGATTTATGTTACTTTTTAAGGGATTAATGTAATTACAAACTAAAGAGGGATAGATTGTAATTTCATATTAGTTTTCTATGTGATTTCTAAAATATACCCTTGTTAATTAGTCATTATATCTAAAACTCATAATCTCTTACTTGCCTTTGCATCAAAAGATCCTCAAATGAATAAAACCCGCAAAGGTTTCTCACAAGAGAAAAATAATGCTACATTCATTTGCACTTTGCATGCTTCCCCTGAACATATGGGCATTCAAACTTATTATGGTTCATTCGACTACTATGTCATACCTTGAAAAATGTCCTGATGCACCGTATCACATTTGCACATGGATTTATCATTGAACAACAAACGAATGCAAGAAAAAATCCAACCTAAAATCATCCGGCCTAAGAGAGCAACCTATTAGCTCTGGATTATGAAAGATGAACAATTCACCCTCTTCAAAAGAGGTGTTATATGTTGATTAGCACGTTCCATAAGAACGAGCAAACTCATTTCTCTGCACATATGTATGTATCACAGTGTCTACATAACAAGATTAATTTCAGCAGAAAGCAGTAATTGGCAAAATCATTGAACATCGCAATTCATTATTCTCCATTCAGTTCTCTCTCTGTCATACCAATTCTAACATCTATTGACAGAGTAGAGAGGAGATCATCCAGGCCCTTTGCACAATTGCACTCTTTTGCCTTTACTTCAAATCTGTGAATACACCATTATGTATGTACTCCAGCATGAGTTTCTTCCACAAGTTGATCTAATGAGATAAGTTGTCAATAGGAGAGAATATCTCTTGCTCAGCATCAATTTTTAAAGAAATCGAGAGGCTGGATGCCACACACACCAAAACATGAAGTTCAATGTTGAAAGCTGCAGATAACTCTCCTGCAGTTTCATCCAGTCAATTATCTCTACCCCCTCCCTCCCCAAGGAGGTTTTAAGGAAAGTTTTGCAACTTTTTCTTACAAAAATTCTCTCTAGATCGAAGATTAGTTTGATTCCACCCGTTTATGAGACCAGTTCTGTCAGAAGTGGCTGAGTTCCAAAACTATAGATGCACCCTTCAAGCCAGCAACTACTATTAACAACATGAAAAAAAGAAAATTCATATCCTTTTTTCTCCATTAGTTTATATTTCAATTTGAATCATCTCACACTATCTTAGACTAGATAGATCAGTTCATAAAGTCATATCAACCAACGAAAACAGATATACATCACACCACAATATTTGCTGCAGGATAATTAGAGCAACAAGTATCTCTTACACCCCAAATTTGGGCAACGGAGATGCTGATGTCTATAAAGTTGAGATCTTTATTGATGAGCAGTAGCTGAAATAACTAAGCACATTTTGGATCTTCAGTTTTTCTGGACTAAAATATGTGCAAACCATAACAGTCCCAAACCCGGATTAAGCAGGAGAGTTTTGCCCCAAGTCAGACAGTTACTGTCATTAAAAATAGTCAAACTACGATTCATATAGCTGACCCCAACTGAATTAGGATTGATGCATAGTGAAGCTAAGTTGTGTTTTGACATCAAATAACCAAAAGTGAGTCTAGATAAAGAACCTATTAATCACAGTGTCCTTCATGTAACAGCAATAGTAATTCAGCATTTATTCTCAACTCCTAGAACTCCTAATTCTAGAATGCCATATGATAATACATCTGTATGCAAATCGCAAAGCCAAACAAAGCAATTGAAACTCAATTTTGCCCAGACGTCAATACATTCAGATTCATCATAAGAAAAACATAAACTATCTTCTTATCAGAGCATTGCAAATAGAAACAAGACTAGATTTTTGAAGGGTACAGAAAATAAAAAAAGTTTAGAAATCAAATGAGTTTGAAAGGAAGAGGCCAAGGTGTAGACCTGGGGACCTCAACTTTATCCTTGATGCGTTCAATTTTCTTCTCCTTTTTAGGTCTTGAATTTCCATATGAATCTTTGAATCTCTTCCCTTTCTTCGTCCTCTTGTCCCCTCGTCCGCAAAGGATCGGACCTCCCATCGCCGCCGACGGGGCAGCTGAAGATGAATATGACATTCGTTGCTCCATAACAGTCATCAGTCTCCTCGCTGCTGTACTGCACCACTGTGTCATCGCCATCTCCGATTTCACCCTAGTCCCTGTACCTTAAACCCTAGCCCTGGACTGGAAATTCCCTGACCAAAATAAAATGAAGAAAGAAAGAAAAGGGGAAAGATAGATACTCTGATTAAGTTTTTTCCTTCTCCCAAAAAATACGAATTTAACAGGTTTTCGATTTTTGTTATGATTTTTATTATTACAAATTTAATCATATAGATTCAGCAATATGCTTGGAAAATTAAAATAAGTCGATTTTCTGATGCTGGATTGCCAAATAATATTTTTTTTCAAAATAATACTTCAAAATTCTCGTATAAGACATTATCTAATTTGCTAACAATATATATTCACTCACTAATCAACTACGAAATTTAATTTAGCAAATATTCATTTTGAGAAATATTTTTTCAGAAAAACGATTTGTTGATATACCAAAAGTGCAATGTTGCTAGTTAAAATCTACTTAATGTCGTCTTTATTTCAATTTATTTATCTTCCTTTTCCCTTCTAATATATTTAAAAGACATGTCACTAAATGATTGAAAGAGCATTTTATACATTACACGTATTGAATTTAAAATCACAAGATTCAGAAGTTTCTTTTATTTTCTTCGGCCAACCATTTTGCAGATGTGCTCCTCAATTAATTAGGAGTACATCATTCCATCATTTGCAACAGTCAATAAATTGTATAAATTATATAGTACAAGTTACACATAATTAAGATATTTGACTGACAAAAGAAAAGGTTAATATGAAATTAACCCCTCAAGGAGTACTTTTTCCCAGAGAAAGCCTGAAACTTGGGTTCTTCTTTCTTTGGAGGTTCCTCTTTCACAGGTTCCTGCAAATGAACAGGAGCATTAACAGGCTGAGACTAGCAAGCTAAATTTTAAAGAATTTTCTTATAATAAAGGAAGTGTATATGAACATTAGCATATAGAGAGAGATATAAAACCTTCTGTTTTTCAGGAGCGCGATTTGCGTTTGAACCAAATACAAGCTTGCCTTGTGACTGACGACTAGAGTTTTGGGAGCTTGGCGCAGCAGCAGATTTCTTACCACCATTAGTAATGTTAACTTGCTTATCTGAGGACCCAGAAGAGGAAGAAGAAGGTGGAAGCTGCTGTTTTAAGGGTTTCCCATCCAAACGTCTTGCTCCACCAGTAAAAGGGTTGAATTTTGGCTCAACTTCTGTTGCATCCTCTTGAACTGCATGACCGAAGAATTATTATGCTATAGAAAGAAGTTTAGAAGTTCTGCAGTAACGAGTAATCTACAGGAAGAAACAATTACGAGTGAGAAGTGAAGTCCTAGAACTGCACCATACGGGCGAAATAAAATTTGCCAAACATTGTCACCAAACATCCCAACCTGGAAGTATCATAGTATTTTGCATTTCCAAGAAGTCCAAAGAAAAAAGAAGGATGACGCGTTCTTGATCAAAGGTTTTCCAGTTCAGGATATCCAAGTACAATATATACTGTGAACAACATAAATTTACAGCACAGAAGCTTAGTGCATTGGGGCCTGGACTGCCTTTTTTAACCACATAAGTTGGGCAATTGCACTACCCAAGCAAGCTCTAGTGTTATTAAGAATTTGTAGAACTGATCTCTACAACCATACAAGATTCTGCCTTCGTCTCAATTAGATGCTGCCATTTGAATAGTATAAGATAAAAGAGTTTGAATAGATTTTAGGAGGTGATCATCAGTATTTCCCAAAGGAAAATTTAGTATGTTCAAAATGTGGAGTTGTTTGTTGGTAGGAAATCACACGCATAATCAACTAATGTAAGCAATATGTCCAGTGTTGTCAAAGGTATGCTTAAACCCTAAAGCGAGGCTCAAAACATGTTGGGTGCTTTGCTTCTTAATGTGCAATTCAATGTCATCATTAAGGCTAAAAGACAAAAAAAATTCCTTGCAAATGAGGGTTTCCTGAAGAGGTGACACTAAACAATTGGTATTTCACTTTATCGTAAAATGGCTTTTTGATAACACTGATATGTGCTACTACTAGAATTTGTGAAGACAGAGGAATTAATTTCAGAAAATTTGAAGAATATGCACCTTCTGCTGGAGAGTTGCTTGGACGAGAAGGAGCCGTTCTTTCAGGTTCTTTGTAATCAAGTGGGGGAGCAAAGTCTACTTCACAGTCTGTCTCAATAATACTTATTCCATTAGAAGGTTTGGTCTCCACAATATCTATATAATATTTTTTATTGTTGTAAGCCACCATAATACTATCTCCTGTGGTTAAGCAGGAGAAGTTTCTGAGTGTCGTCTCCAAGCTGCATCAGTAAAGGAAAGAAGTCAAATTTCAAAACCTCCTATATTAGTATGCGGGTATTTTGCAAATGAAATTAGATTAATAAGCAACTGAACAAACAAATATTGGTTATACCAGATAGCAGATGTAATTCTCCTAATTCAAATTAAAAAATGAAAATAATTTTTACTTGTCAATCATCTCACTTAGCTATGCTTAGTGTTCAAGCAGGAATTCTTATACAAATAATATAGTAGCAATTATAGTCTATAGAATAGGTGTAACACTATGGATTAGGTCATCAAGAAGCCAATCCTGTGCATATTCACAAATGGAACACAGACGGAGCTATATATATTCATGTTTATCCCTCAAAATTTTGACCACTACATTGGACCATCATTTTCTCTCAATTTAAAAGAATAACGAGAAAAACTAATTGGGGAAGGATTTGAAGCTAAGAGCACTCCTTGCATGGATCTCTATATCCTCCCTTAGCCCTCTTCCCATACTTAAATACATGTCAGACAAAGAACTTCAATCCAGGATAACATAACGTTTCTCTTTTTCCAAAGGCACTCCAATTGGTAATTCTAGTTCTACAAGGAAACTTTTACCTCATAAACCATCTCATAAAAAGTCAATCCAGCAACAAAGAGATGATATTGCTCTATGAAGTTCTTATACACCCCAATTCAAAAAAAGTTCTTATACACCTATTTGCTGAAGCAATCTCACTTTAAAATTAAGTCAGATTTTAACTCATTAAGAACAATAACTAGTGCATTTTGGCATTAGACTAATCAAACTCTAATGTTTAGCAATTATCTATCTACACCAACAATAAATTGTAATCCCAGTGATCCCTCCTAAATGTTTAATTACAAAATTGTCCTCAAATTCCTCTTTAACTCAAGAACATGGACTGACTTTATCTTCTTATTTTTTACCACACCCTACTCTCCTATTTTGGTGACCACTATCTCTTATACTTGTTTCCAATTTATTCTCCTACTTCTTATGTTCCTTTCCAAACCTGTCAGGTAAACTTATTACCTACAAAATGTGATACTTTATTAATAATCTGTTAATATCAGAATATGCTATGGAACCTACTTTTATAATTTAAAGAAGTATCTAATTTCAAAAAGATTACTTCATCTACAGCCTTGGACCCACTTTCATTTTTACACAAGTTTCAATTCTTAACTCAATAATCATGCCCCACAAAAAGAGTGTGGAGCACTTCCTTTGTCCTGCTGAATTTTCCTTTTGAGTGTGCCATAAAACAATTGTGGCTACCCAAACACTAGCATAAAATGGAACCAATCCACAGAAAGTTATTAAAAAAGAAAAAAAAACTTCAGCAAACTCACATGGCCTTCGGGTTAGAAATATCCAGAAAATCCTTCGTGTGGGGTTGCAGCTTAACATATTTACCCTTAGGAAGAGTTACATTTTTCACTGTCACAACATCGCCTTCTTGTAGGCATAAATTTTCCATCATCTACAAAGTCCACATTAAAATGAGTTTATGCACAGCAGTAGAACTGAAACCAAGAAAATAGAATTACATAGAAATGAGATGTACCCAATATGGCATATATATCATGCCCTCTTCTGCAATGAACTCCAAAACCCCACAGTGAGAAACCCGTTCCGTGGAATCATTTCGAAGCTCAAACAACATTGGATAATCAATGTGAAGTGATGCTACAAAATTTTACATTCAATGTTGAATACGGTTAAGAAAAGAACCAGCTGCCAACTGATAAAGGTGCAAAATCCTATGTTGCTCAGACTCTTCAAAAATGTCGACGAGCGCGTGTCGGATCCTCCAAAAATAGTGTATTTTTGAAGGATCCGACACGGGTGCGGAAACATTTTTGGAGAGTCCCGAGCAACTTAGGCAAAATCTAAATAACTGAAAATGCCCAGATACCGAACAAGGATACTGACCTAGACGATCAAGAGCAGAGGGAGGCATTATAACTGGGAAAAAAAAATTTAAAAAAAAAAACATAAGACTTGATGCTCGAATAACCTACTGCAAATACAAAAAAGAACTATTGGCATTACTTACTTTTGTCTCCATTTTCTAGTTGTGGCTGCAAAGATGGAACATACATAATCAGATTTTTTTTTAAAAAAAAGGAAAATAAATACCAAGCAAAAATAAATTGCAGTGGGAGAAGTGATATGTGGGACAAACATCTGAAATACAAATTTAATACACATAGAAGACCAATCTCCCACCACATATATAGAGCATAAAGCTAAACAAATAGAAAAGACTTCTTTCAGTGTACAACTATACCAAGAAGAACTACTAAACAGTTAAAATGCTCCCTCTTCACCTTAATAAAAGAAAATTCATTCCCTTCCCAACCCCCCACCAACCCCTTTCTCTACAATAACAACAAAATGTGAATGATGCAACCAGCGGAAATAAGATGTAATGAGACTTAAAAATTAATTTTGAGGAAAGCTCTTCAAGATAATTAACTCAAAATAAATCATAGACCTACATTAGAAGACTGAAAAAATGAAAATGACCTAAGCAAATTTCGTGAGCATGACAATCTAATGGAAGCCAAAGGAATGAGAAAAACTTTGTGAAACCATCACAGGTAATTACCACAGTAGATTAGATTAGTAAACGAAATTGGTCTTTTCAAAAGCATTCCAACCTTATCAATGAAAGATGCAGGATAGCACCGGTACGTCTGCTCAAATGATCGTCCATGATATCCATATCCATCAAAAAACTGCAGATCACAAATCAAAAAGTACAATAATGAGTTATGACAAATGAAGATAACACTAATGACACACAGATATATGTCAATAGAGTCAATGATAATTTTTTAAAGGCTACAAAACAGAAATAAATAACATCAAACAAGAACACAGCCTTCAACAAAGAAAATGCCCCTTTGAAGGTAGATGTGTTTAGGGAATCTAAAATAAAATCAAGGCAATTTAGCCAGTTCCAATTAAGGTTGTGTGCTCTCAATAGTATGCTTCTGTAAACAAAACTTTGCTTCTGTTGCAAGTCTACAAGGCTTCTTTGGAGACAGGATATGAGCCTGTGGATGTTGAAACAAGGCCGTTTTCTTTGCAGACATTTGGGTGGACTTAGCAAGTGGATTTGAAAGGTAAACCTAAATGCCATTGGATTTTGCCCCACCTTTTTAGCCATTTTAAAATGATGTTCCGAGAGGCATCATTTGAGTCACTGACCAAGCTTTCCAATAATCAGCTCACTCTATTGCTCTCTCACTATCTCGCCTGTGAACTGCATATAATTTCTTTCCATGGAATGTATCGCTTTAAGATGAACCTCAGTCGCATAGTTGAAGAATAATAGAGCAATGGAATGAAAAATAGTAGTAGCAAAACATCTAATTCATACCATTATATTTTTTTGTTACTTCATCCTGGTGTATTATTTGTAATAACATCAATGGGAATCTATAATCTCCATATTTGCTCAAGTCTATGAACCAAATATACAACTGCTGACTCTCAGAAACCGTCATCCATGCCCTTTTGACAATTGACAACAAACTTTTTGTAATTTAATGCACTCTTGTCTATTAACTACCATAAAGATCATGTTCCTCCTCTTTTCTCAGATTTTTTTCCCAAAAGGAGGAAGTGAGCCCCTGCAGATGGACATTCTATTCACAAATTTAACACTCCCTAAGCTGGCACTTAGATCTTCAGTTCTTATTAAATTAAGAAACCCCTGAGTATAACTTCAGCCAGGATCCAATTCCATCCTTTATTCGAGAGAACAAATTATTAGATGATATTCTTAAAACAGCCTCTAGCAGAAACACAGCACAACTTTTGCTAAATCCAATATAGCCTGACCCTTGCCCTAGCTTATTGCACCAGGCTGCCCTTTCTTTTCTTAAAATAGTCTTACTAAGTTATACTAAAAAAGTATCAGTACAACCATGGGAGTATATATCGAGAATCAATAACACTTCTGCAGCATATCAACCGGGAAAAACAGAAAATTTACCATGATTTCTGTCTCTGAGTACCCCGAACTCAACTGTTTCAGCTAAGTGCTAACCTATAAAAGAACGGTAATAAAAAAAGAGGACATAATTAAAAATACAGTCAATTTTCAATAATTTTGTACTATTTCAAGATTTTTCAGAAAACTTAGCACACAATCGCAAGTTCAAACCTTTATCGCACAAATGAAAGGAAACTCAAAAGTCTTTCTTTTCTGTATATTGAAAACTAACTACAAGAACCAAATCAAACTAGAACTAGAAAAAATATTTCTATACGAACTAGGAAAAAGAAATAATAACTAGACACAATTAAAAAAATACCAAAAATAACAAATCATAAACAACTTAGTATTGTATTCCAACTTTGAATTATTATTCCAACAACAAATAAAAAAATTTATCAACTTGTAAAATTGCAGAGAAGTGTGATATTAGACTATAACTCATCCAATTCACTAAAATTCGTGTTTCGCCATTAAGGATCATCGCAAAAAGGACAAAAGGCTCATCGTCTAATTAGAATCAACAGAAAAAAAGGGGGAATGCTGAGAGAAAAAGAAAGAGAAACATACAAATTCGATTCCTTCAGAGAAGAGAAAGAGAATCTGAAGAATTCGTGCAGAAAAAGAAAAGAAGAGCAAGAATTTGATGCTGAATGCTGATGGGAGACGGTTTATGGGTCTATTTGGTTGGGCCGGCCCACTAAGAGGAATTCCGGACATGGGCCAATATTGGTTCCGGAAATAAATTAGTTAAATTACCTTATTAGACATACATGGCTACCATGTATACTAACCTTACATATACTTTCAAATAATTACATATATTATCACTTTTAATATCTTGTACCATATATTATTGAAGAAATACAATTTGAAAGTTGTGTCTATTTAATCATTTTCAAAGTCATGTATCCGCAATAGATTTCAATTTGTTTTGTCTTCTAGTTTTTGAAAGTCAAGGTAAAGCTCCATTGATTTAGAGTTTTCTTTCATTGCTAGTGATTCTCAAAATGAGAATAATGTTTATTTATTGTTGCTCGAAAAATGGCATGAAAATTACCACTGCAATTCTCGATATTTTCAGCCGCTTAAATTTGAAAATCCAAAAATGCAACAACTTTGACGAACAAAAGAGATAGATAGTATGTGATTTGTTGCATATGTAAAGAAGGTTTATGTAACACCTCGACTTTTCAAAACGTCTAAATTCACTCGTACCTACGTGGAAAGACAAAAAGGGTGAGTAATACATTAAGAATGATGTGGTATGTCATATTTTAAGTGTTCAAAGGTTGTATCTCAAGTTTTGAAGTAAGGTAAGTCGCAAAATAAAAGTTGGCGAAAGTTACCATAAGTTCATTTTTAAAGATTTCTCTGAAATTTGGATCAAATGTCTCGAAAGTTTTCTCCCAATCTATAAAGAGTTATGGGGCCCACGACCCATTAAATCAAAGGTCTACAAGTCTAGTTTCCAACGCAGCAAACGGTTTGTTCATACGACTTCAAAATAGAGAGATATTCGCATTTTTGCGAGACTGCGCAAGCAGGCATGTGAGGTAGGTCCCCTAAGTCTGTGGAAGCTTATAAGATAGCATCTTCTTCATTTTTCTTCATTCAAACTCGTAAAAAACCCACGAAAATAAGAGAAATTCTCCTCAAATCATCCTTGGGTGTTCATAATCTCTTCTTGGCTCCTTATCGAAAATTGCCCTACTTTGCGAGCTCGTCGTTTTGGTATAGTTTTCATGGGGAATTGATCTATGTAGCTCCGTAGAAGTTGTGGCAGCAGAGTTTTTTCAGTGGTTTGATTTTATTTAAGTGTTCGAAGAGTGTAAACAAAGGTAGGAACCATCTTTTATTAGTTTATGGATACCTTAGGTCTTGGATAGTAATTTACGATAGGAATCTGTATCGATTGTCGTAGTAATTCTTGTCCTTAATTACTGATTGATTTTATCTTTTTTTTAGTGTTGTAGTGGTGCGGACAGAGGTATTTTCAGCATAAATTATAAAGGAAAAGGTATATTAAGGCTATTCCCTTCGTTCGGCATATTTCCTTAGAGCTTGAGAGTGATATAGTGGGTAGTTAATATTGGTGATCTTGTAGATTAATTGTGAATGGTTGACTGATTGAGTAGTTATAAACCCTCATTATATGGACTCATAATCTGTTAAGAACGACCCTGAGTTA